>VOPJ01012886.1:0-181327 GCA_014673585.1 Semibalanus balanoides
GCAGCTGTGCCGTCGGCTGGGGCGGACCGACCTGCACCAGTGACCTGAGTGGGGGTGCTGACTGTGACCCGGACAACCCCAGCTGTGGTGGATCGGCCGCAGTACCCGCCGCCGAAGTCATCCGTATCCAAATCGACACGGAGACCTCCCTGGAGCGGGGTAATGACTCGGCAGCGGCCTCCTCGTCTCCGCCCCCATCACCGCTGTCACCTTCAACGCCGTCTCCGACTCCAGCTCCGTCACAGCCGCCGCCATCGGCGCCAGCTGAGGCACAGAAGTCGCCACCGTCTCCATCACCGTCGCAGACGCCACCGCCGGCACCGAATGTGACACAGAAGACGCCGATGGGACCACATGAGGCACCGGCTGAGGCAAAGGAGTCGCCAAAGTCGTCTTCGTCTCCGTCACCGTCGCAGCCGCCGCCGCTGGCACCGAATGTGACACAGAAGACGCCGATTGGAGTAAAGGAGGCACCGGCTGAGGCAAAGGAGTCGCCAAAGACGTCTCCGTCTCCGTCACCGTCGCAGACGCCGCTGCTGGCACCGAATGTGACACAGAAGACGCCGAAGGGAGCAAAGGAGGAACCGGCTGAGGCAAAGGAGTCGCCAAAGTCGTCTCCGTCTCCGTCACCGTCGCAGACGCCGATGCTGGCACCGAATGGGACACAGAAGACTCCGATGGGAGCAAAGAAGGCACCGGCTGAGAAAAATAAGTCGCCAAATACGTCCCCGTCTCCGTCACCATCGCAGCCGCGCCGACGGCACCAAATGGAACAAATGAGACGGACGGTGGGAGCAAAGGAGGCACCGGCTGAGGCACAGGAATCGCTAGCGGGGGCCCAAGGAGCGTCAGGAATCCAGGTGGTGGCCGGAGCCGGGACCCTGCCAGGTTCTCCGTCACCTTCAGCTGGTCAGGCGCTAGCCTACCTGGTGCCAGCGGGCGCTGATCCCGGCCAGCAGCTAGTCGCTGGGTCTGAGCTGGGCCAGGTGCGGCTGCTGACCGGGCAGCTGCAGCAGCTGCTGCGTGGCCAGCAGCCGACTGTTGGACAGCTGCAGCGGCTGCAGCAGGTACGGCTCGATCAGAAGACGGCCGGAGGCGAAGCGGAGGCGGATGCTACTGTTGGTGAGGTTGTGTCCCCTAGCGGCAGAGTATCCGAGCGCGTGGGCGTGGCGCACGCTGACCAAAAGTCGCCCGGGGGAGAGTTGGAGACCGTGTCAGCTGTGGGTCAGACACTACCAGCCGGAGACGAGGGAAACGCGGGGGACGGGGGAAACGGTGGAGACGGCGGCAAGGCGTCAGGGGGTCAGACGGCGGAGCAGAAGGTGGTTTTGCCGGGTGATCAGCTGTTGTCGGTGAAGCAGAAAGGGCCGGTGAAGGTGCAATACTACGTCGGATCCATTCCAGCCCGGTCAGACGGGATGGAGGCGGCCGGTGGTGCGGGCGGCGGACGGTGGGCGGTGAAGACCGTCGGTCGACCAGTCTTCGGCTCGGCCACAGTCGGTGTAGGCGGGGGTGGTAGTGTGGGCGGGGGCGGGGCGGAGTGTGGGCGGGGCGGGGGCGACACTCCTCCGTCGGCAGGAGCTGTGGTGCAGCTGCCAGGACCGCTGCAGATGACGGCGGCCGCTGCAGCCGGCCCGGCCGCCCCCGCCCCCGCCAGCGGACAGCAGCGCTCCATGCCCGCAGTGTTGCTGATGCGCTCCGGCCGCCGCCGCCGCCACCACCGTCAGCGCAGGCAGGCTCTTCTGCCGGGTAGGCGACTACTCAAACAACCGCTCTCCAACGAGCCCCACCGAGCAGCAGAGCCGCAAGGAACTCCCTTGGAGCAACTCAACCCACCGCCACGGCCCTCGTGGGCTTCCCATGAACCAGCAGCTCCGCGGTCCGCCACTACCTCATGAGTCTCATTCCCTGGACCTTCAACCCGTCTACCGAACCGGAGGCACTGGGTTCGCCGTCAGCTGGACTTCAGGGAAATGGGCCTGCCGGATCCTCCGCTGGATCCGCTGGAACCCGCCAGACCAGGTTGGAGCCCTCTGGACCCGGTGGACCCTCTGGATCCGCCGCTGCCGCCAGGACTTCCGTCCACCGGAGCCGCCATTCCCTCCGGAGCGGTCGGCAGAGGCGGCACGCTGGCGGAGGCTGTCGGCGGCCGAGAGGGACCTCTCGTTCGGCCAATATCTGGTGCTCGCGCTAACGGGGCTGGTGTCGGCAGGTCTGGTGACGCTCGTTGCCGTGGTGATCAGGGTTACTCTTCTCGACAGCTGGCAACCAGAAGAGTGGAGCCGCTGTGTGCTACTGCCTGAACTGTGAGGTGGTAAGGTTATGGTCGGCAAGATTCAGGCGGACTGATTTTGTGATTTGATTTGTGAGCATGATGTTTTGTTACAATTGGTGTTTGTAAATAAATGATGAGTGGAAAGACCAAAACCTATAATTGGTGTCAATAATTTAGTGCAGGGAGTTTAGTTTAAAGAGGCGGTCCCCACTTGCTGCGCTGCGCGAAGAGGCGACGCCGTTGGGTCAACGAAACAACCGATGGCCTTTTACTAATGAAGCATAAATGAATCAATGAAAGGGCACAACTACGAATATGACTTTGGTTTAGATAACTGATGGATATATATATATATATATATATATATATATTTATAAAACAAATATATTTGTATTTCACGAGAAATCGTACGAGAGCTTCTGGCGTTCTGGCTCCGCCCGCTTCACCTGACCTTGGACCATAAGTACAGTCTCTGACAAGGGGCCGCTGCGCCGCCCGGGCAGCTCAGCGAATATTAACGAGGCGTCGTGATCAGATACTACGTGCCAGAGAGTGTCCAACCTCCGGCGCCGCCCGTCGGAGGTAGGGACCTACTACCGAAGAGGTTTCGGGGAATGAAACTTTGTCTTCTAAAAGAGGCAAACTAATCCTGTGTCGAAACTACTTGACGTTGCTAGTTTATTCTTAAGCCCAAATCTATTTTTCGATCTGCTATACAAATCTGCTATCTCAGTTCAAAGCCCCATGTTAAAGGTGAACTATTTCTTTTAAGGCAGAAATTAGGGGAGGGTGCCCATATTGCACCCCTTAAGCGAAAACAATTATTGTGGTTAGCATATACGTTGTATGCATACAAATGCAGCTTCAGTACGTGATCCGGACATTTGTCTAACAAAATAGACTCATCATTTAACAATCAAGTCAAACAAACAATCACCACAGAAGAAAGAGACCTGGGTCTCCTTGTTGACAGATCACTGCTGTTTCATGGGCACGCTGCTGCTACAGTTGCCAAAGCCTTCTGCACCCTAGGCATCATCAGACGAACTTTCTTGGACCTGAATGAAGTTACTCACTCTTCCACTTTTGTTCAAAGCAATGGTGAGGCCCATCCTTGAGTATGAAAACAGTGTATGGGGACCCGTCTTCTGTGGAGATCAGGACAAAGTGGAGAGAGTACTAAGAAGGGCAACCAAGATGGTGAAAGCAGTCAAGCATCTCCCATATCAAGAAAGGTTGAAGCAGCAGCTGAGAATGCCTAGCATGTGCTACAGAAGCGAGAGAGGAGATATGATAATAGTACACCAGCTCCTGACAAACAAGATAAGGATTGATCCCACAAGTTTCTTCGCTTTGGCTCCAGAGAATGTCATCACGAGGGGACACAGTAGGAAGCTGTTGCAACCAGCAGCCAACAAGATGATTCGCCAACGTTTCTTCTCTCATCGTATCATCAACTCCTGGAATAGCCTACCGGATGAAGTGGTCAGCGCTGATTCAACAAACAGCTTCAAGAACAGATTGGTCAAGTACTGGGAAAACCGAATGTTCAAGACAAGAGATGAGTCACAATAATGCACCGAGCGGGAAGTCACAGGCATTATCATTTTGCCTACTTTCCTGAAATCCCTGGTATATAAAGGTATATAAAGTAATCGAATCCCTTTTATTACGAGCGAGCGCGAAGCACTCGCTCGTCCTTACGTGGTATATGGGAAAAATATGATTATGAGCGATCCGACCCGACCCGACCCGACCCGTGGCGACGCTTTTGAGAAGCGCTATCTTTGGAACCGACGTCCGATTGACAAAGCGGCTTCTGCTGAATAGCCACATCCAAAACCTACCATGTTTTTTTACCAGGCCGACTCATGTGAGTACTACCACTGCGCTTGGCGCGTGCTGCGTGAGGGGTGTTGATAGGAGTTTTGTCGCAAAAACTCCGCAACGGTTTGGCTGATTGTGTTCGAATTTGGTGTGTGGTTTGGGACCACACCACTGGCAATGTTGCACAGGTCAAACTCTGGTTACATTGCACGTGCGCACGTGCACCGCTGTTCCGTCCACGAAATTACCTATAAAACATCGTTGCAATACCGGACCTATATCTCGGCAACCACAAGAGGTCACAAAGACAACAAGGTCAAACACAGTATGTGTAGAGAAAAGCGATCCACGCCCGGCAGTATGCCGCGACTATGTGTCGACAGCGGCGCGTGGCACGTGAAAATTACTGGCGATTACAAGGAAAATAAATGGTTGCATGACCGCTTATCACGATTACACATAATTTAGGTTTTCATGCAGTATTTTGCTTTTATAAATCCGCTGTAATAATTACATTGCCGACTTTTTTAATATTTCCTTTATTACACCGTCGTAGCTTCAAAACCAAAGGGTGCTAAATGGTAAAAATGATGCAGCTGTAAAGCGTAATCAAATCCATATAATACCCACACAAAATTATGTTTTGCCTACAAACATGAAGCTTATAATTGCAAATTAAAGATAACGCTGCAAAACTTATTTAGTTCAAAGTATCTACTTAGTTCGGATCTATTAGCGACGGCAAAACAACACAGCGCAAATAATTCAAAACCATGCTTTGCAAAACACGAACCTCCGTTGGGCGGTTGATAAATTGACGTGGATTTATTCGGGCTCGCTCGTCCTTCGCCGTTTAAGGCGTCTTACTGGTGGTAGCTGTAGGAGTTTTCGCAGACCCTTGCAAAAGGCGCATATAGGTACAGTGTGCCCTAATTGCACCATGACCGGTCGCATTTAGGTAACCTACATTTCCAATGTTATTTAACATTGTTGTTCGATTTTGCAAATATACGAAATGAAACTGTTCGGTATCACATTGTGTATGTAAGTTATGTTTGGTACGAAGTTTTCCTACCCGTACCAATACGGGTCAGAAAACTTCCTATCCGTACCAGTAGTTTCTAAGCCCAAATTGTGGATACAAAAGCCAAGTAGCCAAGCAAATTGTAGATACGAGGCTACCTTCCGAAAGTTGTGAGGGCGGAGGCATTTTTAGCTTGATTATTTCCATGCAACGCCCATGGCGTAATGTTAAAACCGAAAATGTTGGGGCGTCCCCCCGCTTCCGACTCCGATGACGACAGCCCCTCCACTTCCCCTCCCGCCCGCCGACAGCCTCCGACCCGCGCTGCACCGTCTCGGACATGTGTCTGGCCCGCTCGCCGTGTCATCATGGCGGTGTGTGCACGGCGGGCGGCGGCACCTCCTTTTCATGCCCGCTGCTCGGCCGCCTGGTCCGGATCGAAATGTCAGACCCCGGCCAACCCGTGTCGAGCCGGACAGCCGTGTGGCGCTGGCTGGTCCTGCACCCGGGATCCATCCACACGAGCAGGGTTCAACTGCGGCTGTGATAAGAAACCCGGATACATGCCCACTTCAGGTGGGTAGACTGCGGATGTCAGAAGCTGCACGAATAACTTTGTCACTGATGTTATGCTAGAACATTATATGGTCATCTGGACCTAAATATTGTCCCTTTAAATACCCGTAGTTACAAACTACCACGTGTATTTGAGTCTGTCTATGACAATGATTATCAGCAGCAAGGGTGCATAGTCACCCTGTTTTGAGGACCTGAATGACTCCTTACCTCCCCCACCCGCTATTGCACAGGCCGCAGTTTTTGGCTTCAAGTAATGCGGTCCTTCTAGTGCCCACAAATGCCCTGCTAGTGCCCAGCTAGAACCGAAGTTGTATTGTCCCCGGAGCTTGTAGTACCCCCTTTGACGACACACGTCCGCACACCTCCTCAGCCAAGAACCCGGTGTGCGTCATCTCGGACATCTGCCTGGCCCGGACCGTGTGTAAAAACAGCGGCACGTGTCACACCACGGGCGGCGGGGGCAAAGAGTTTCGCTGCACGTGTCCGCCGTCCTGGGGCGGCACCACGTGCGGTGACGAGCGCGACCCGTGCCAGAAAGGCAGCCCGTGCGGCAAGTTCAGCTGCCACCGCGACGCCAACACCACCCAGCCGGGCTATACGTGCAACTGCTCCGCGAGTCCCGGCTACCGACCCATCTCACGTGAGTAGTCCTATTTCTCATCTATGGGACGAGCGAGCCCGAATAAACCCGCGTCACCTTCGTATCCGCCCAACAGAGGTTCGTTTTGTGCGAAGCATGTTTTTCAATTGTTTTCGCTATGTGTTGTTTTGCTTGTCACCAATCAATTGATCTGAGTCGATACTTTGAACTTTAAATATCTTTCTAGTAGAGTTTTATTTTCTATTGGCGTCTGCCAGTCAGGATATTTTTATCTATGCTCTCCTCTGAGATGCAAAAATAAAAATGTTTAAAACTCGTTCAACGATAAAGTGAAATAATGTGTTATCTTTGCATCCCTCTGACCCACAAGATTAGGTCACGCAAGTTTCGACAAAAATACAGAACTGAACTGAACTGGACTGAACAAAGCTCTACCTAGAAAGATATATAGCTCTTCATGTTTCCTCGTGGAATAGTAAATCTTTTCCTTCGGTGTTCTTGACAAAAACTCCGCTCTTCGTTGCTCGGTTTTTCAGTCACACGCCTAGCAAATATATGTATAGTATTCTTATGGTTTCGAGTGGAAGATAAGGATATTTTCCAAGCGTGTGACTGAAAAACCGAGCGGACGAATGAGCAAGGGTTTGTTAGGAACCGCGCGCGAAATATTTCCTGTCTTCCTAACGAGGCGAAACATGAATAATTATATATCTTTCTAGGTAGAGTTTGATTCAGTCCAGTTCAGTTCAGTACTTGATTTTTCGCTGAAACTCGCGTGATCTTATCTTGCATCTCAGAGGGATGAAAATACAACACATTAGCCGTTTTCACGATGGATTATTTTGCGCGAAATGTTTTAAAACATTTTAAGATGTTTTAAAATGTTTTAGTATGAGAGTTTTAGTATACTCATTCTTTTCTAAACTACACTACACAATTTTTAAAAGCGGTTTTTGTCTTGAAATGTCTCTCAGAATTTTGTAATATGTTGGTAAGAATGTAGTATGTTACAAAATTGCGGTTTGGTGGTAATTAGCAAGATAATTATGTATAGGTTAGCTGTGATGCCAGATCTGTCACCTACTTGTATTTTTTTCAGAACATCTTGATAACTATCTCGCCTCGGGCACGCTATTGTCGCTCAACAAACCGACCTCCCTTGATTCATAATGGACTCGCCGGCAGCGAATCGTTTTCTAGCGCATTATTGGGCCATGCGAAGGCAGACCTGTGATCCATGACGCTGCCAGATTGAGTAACTAGTATGGCGTTTAGGGCTTTAAATGATCGAATGGACTCGACGCATATGTTCTTAGGAAGCGGACAATTTTGTATCATAATCTTGTAATGAGCCTAATTTCATGTTTCCATGACTCTTGAATAATGATAATATCGTCTAAATCAGTAACTTATTATTTCTTGGAATATCGTATACTTAAAACTTTCATACAAATGGTGAAGTTTCCAGTACTCATCCCCACAAATTGAGGAAGATGGTTAAAAACCTCCAGGACGAGTCAGGCCTCGGCAAAAGTGATCATGTTGTCCTACTGTTTGAACTATTGTGTTACACCTTTCGTCATGAGTTTTCCCCTGACCACCCAAACTACTTCAAAGGCAACCTTGACAAGTTCATCAGGCTGGTTCAGGAAGTAGACTGGAACTTCACTGCTGCCCTAAGTGTGGATGAAAAGTTTTGTTTCATGACGAGTCACCTGAACAGGATTGCGCAAGATTGCTTCCCAAAAAGCAAAAGAAAAAGCAGCAGGAAAAACATTTACATTAATGGCCAAGCTCTGCGACTGAAAAAGAAAAAAGAGATGCTATGGAGGTTGTACTGCCGCTCACAGGACGTGATTTATTACACCAGATTTACTCAGTGCAGAAACCAGCTGAGAAAATTGACGAGGAGATTGAGAAGGGACCTGGAGGTAAACCTTGCTAGGAACTTGAAGCATTGCCCAAAAGTCTTTTGGCGATATTCTAACACAAGAACCCGGACCAAAGCCAAGCTAGCAGATCTCAAGGACGATGCAGGATCGATCGTTAGCGACGACGGTGGCAAGGCGCGTCTCCTGAATACGTTTTTCAGCAGCGTATTTACTGATGAAGACTGTCCCAGATCCAGAACCCGCAGTGCAGTATACTGGCCCACCCGATTGAGAAATTTCACATAACGACTTTGAGGTGCTACCGGGGGAAGCTTGAGAACCTCAAGAGAACCAGCACGCCTGGCCCAGATGGCTTGCATTCCCCGACTCTACAATTGGCATTCGCAGCCGCTTCTGGCCACTAGCGTATTTGTATCAGGAATCTATTGACCAAGGTGTCCTCCCAGAGTCATGGAAAGCGGCAACAGTTGTCCCCATACACAAGAAGGGCAGAAAACAGATTCCGGGAAATTATCGGCCAATAAGTCTCACTTCAATCCCGTGCAAGATCTTGGAGTCATGATCCGGGATGAGCTAATGATGTCCTGACTTCCACCAACCAGCTTGCCAAGACACCAGCATGGGTTTCGCCCTCGAAGGCCTGCAGTTCACAGGCTTCCTGAGGTCATTGGAGACTGGAGTAGGATTATTGAGCAAGGCTACCCTGTCGATGCAGTATACTTAGACTTTCGCCAAGGCGTTCGCATGCTGTTCCACACAGGCGGACTCTAAAAAGCTGCAAGTTATCGGTGTCTCTGGAAATCTCTCCAGTGGATCAAGGCATTTCCTCTCTGGTCGTAGACAGAAAGTCGTGTGAACGGGCATCATTTTCAACTGGGCGTCTGTCCCAGCGGTTGCCCAAGGTTCCTACTTGCCCCCTCTTGTTTCTGGTGTTTATTAATGACATGCCCTCCGTCGTTGACTGCACGGTCAAGATGTTCGCCGACGACACGAAGATCTATCGTAACGTGTCTCTGCCAACAGGAGCGGCATCTCTTCAGGCTGATGTTGATGCTGTGGTGACTTGGTCGGATAGATGGAAGCTTCCTTTCAACGATGAGAAATGCAAGGTTCTGCATCTCGGTACAAGCAACGCTCATCTCCAGTACACCATGCGAATGTCACACTGGAAGAGACGGAGGACTGAACTGGACCTTGGTATATTTCATGGACCTAGCCTCAAATTCCGGAAACAAGCAGCTGCAGCAGGTAGCGAAGGCGACCAGATCTTGGCAGTGATCAGGCGGTCCTTTGAACTGACTCGATGCGTTACCCTTTCCTCTGCTTACAAAGGCCCTCGTTTCGTCCTACTTGGAGTATGGCAACGTGATTGGGGTCCGTTCAACCGCGCTGACCAACTCTGGTTGAGCGGGTCAAAGAAGAGCAAACTTGCCTGCGTACCTCAATCAGCACATGCCGTACGAAGAACGCCTGAAAGTACTCGAACTGCCATCACTGTTCTACCGGAAGGACGCCGTGGCGCAACATGATGCTAAGTGTACCAGATATTTCCATGGAGGGATCGACCTGGCCCAGAGGAATTTATTTCGTCCTGCCCCGACTTGAACGCACTCGTGCCACCCATGGAAACTCCGGAAGCCCAGAGCCGAATCAAGACCAAGGAGACAGGGTTTCAGTGCACGAGTTGTAAACGACTGGAATGGCCTCCCTTTATCGGTAGTTAGTGCCGTCTCCACCAACCAGTTTAAGTCCAGACTGGATGCCCACTGGGCGAATATCTGGTATTCAACTGAGCAGACTATAGACAATTGAATTCCATTAGTCTTTGAGCCTCGATGAGATCGGTTCCCAACAGGCCAAGTGGCCTTCTAAATTCCGATTAAATTAAGGTAAGGTAAGGTAAGGTAAAACATTTCAAAACATCTTAAGATGTTTTAAAAATTTCGCGCAAAATAATCCATCGTGAAAACGGCTATTATTTCACTTTATCGTTGAACGAGCATTACACATTTGTATTTTTGCATCTCAGAGGAGTGCAAAGATAAAATTATTCCTGCACTGCAGACCCAGTGAAACATCAAATTCTACTAGAAAGATAAAGATATCTTCCATTATCTTTTATAGGTTTTGCAGCATTCTTTGAAGCTTGCAATTATATTATTTATGTTTTTAAGCAGAAACAAATTTGTGATGGGTTTGGATGGATTTGATTGCGTTTATCAGCTGCATCATTTGTATCGCTTAACACCCTTTGGTTTTGACGCAACGGCGGTGTAATGTAAGACAAATTCTAAATCGGCAAATGTATATATCAGGTCGGTTTTAGCAGCGAAATATTGCATTAAAACCTAAATTTTCACATACATTTTAGAGACGGTACATTGGTCTAAACATTGGTGTTTCTTTCATCGCTCCATGTCCCACAGGCGCTAATCACTGATTTAAATCGTGACAACGTCTTAAACCATGAGTTTGTGCTTGTATAGCCAGTAATGTGCCACGCGCCGTTGATCGACACACAGTGCATACGACGGAAGGATAGTTTCTTTACTCATCTTTGTTTAACCCGTGTCTTTGCTACTTTTGGTTGACGAAATAAAGTTCTGGTATTGCAACGATATGTTGTAGGTAATTTCGAGGACGTAACAGGGGTGCACGTGTGCCGTATTATGTTACCAGAGTTTGACCTAGGCAACATTGCTAGTGGTGTTGTCTTCAAAACACACACACCAAATTTCAGCTAATCGTCTGGCAGTTCTCAAGACTAAGCAAAATAAGTTTCTGACACCCCTGACCGGCACGTGTCACGCGCCATGCTGACCCCTCATGTGAGACAAAACATGCTGATAACATAATGACATTGAATGGGGCTATTGGATGGAAAAGAAAGCTTGTCAATCGGTTGTGGGATTCCAAAGATATAAGCTTTTGAAAAGTGTTATGGTCGGGTCTAGTAGGGCCGGGTCGGCCGCTTATATGTGAGAATATCCGGTATTCACTCGTTGCGCGCTTCGCGCTCGCTCGCTCGAGTTAGGGTGTGCCGCAGGGCTTAAACTAACGCCTCTGAGTTAGACTGTGCCGCAGGGCTCGGCTAAGTGACTCTGAGTTAGATTATGCCGCAGGGCTCCAGGCCAGCACCTCTGAGTTAACTGTGCCGCATGGACTCAACTGAGCGCCTCTGGGAGTTAGACTGTCTGCCGCAGGACCAGCTGATCGCCTCTGATGTTAGACTGTGCCGCAGGGCTCAACTGAGCGCCTCTGAGTAGACTGTGCCGCAAGGGGCTCAGGAAAGGGGCCTCTTATTAGACTTGTGCCGCAGAACTCAGCTTGATCCCTCTGAGGTTTAGACTGTGCCGCAGGACTCAACTGAGCGCCTCTGAGTTTGACTGTGCCGCAGACTCAACTGAGCGCCTCTGAGTTTAGAACTGTCGCCGCAGGGCTCAGCTCAGCGCCTCATGAGTTAGATTGTGCCGCAGGGTTCGTTACAGCCCGCGGCCAAGAGACGATTCGTCACGAGCCAGGGGCGCCAGCGCAGTTTTCTCGACGTGCAGTAACTCTGCGATTGTGGACCTGAATGGTTCGTTGGTTGAAAAAGTAAACGGTTTTTACTAAATTGGGTGGAATAGATATAAAAGAAGTATACGAGAGAAAAAAATCAGTCGCCCTCAACCTGTGACAGGATCCTAGAAGCATTCTCTTTCCGCCATATTTTATCTCTACCCTGCAGACGATCGAGCCGAGTGCGACTGTTTCTCACGTGCATCTCTCTAACAGTCTCTGTCACACGTCTGACCGCATTCTGTCACCCCTGTTGCAGCCACCAAACCCACCTGCGAGCTGTGGAACGTGTGCGCCATCCGTAACCACTGCAGTAACGGTGGTGTATGCTCCCCCGCGGCCGGCCGACGGTTCCGCTGCCGGTGCCCTCCTGCCTGGCGCGGGCCGCGCTGCCGTCGGCCAGCCGATCCCTGCCAGGCCGGCGCCTCCCGGCTCTGTGGCAACTTCACCTGTGAACGAGAACCGAGCGCCCGTGCTGGCTACACCTGCAATTGCGAGCGTCAGGCTGGCTACCGAGCCGCGTCCGCCACGAAACCGGCATGTGTTGAGTCAGATGCGTGTCTGGCGCGTCAGCCTTGTACAAATGGTGGTACCTGCCGACCAGAGAAGAGCAAGGCGGGATTCAGCTGTGCGTGTCCGCCTGCCTGGCGGGGAGCCACGTGTTCGGAATCGGCCGATCCTTGTCGGAACGCGAGCGCGGTGGTGTGCGCGCGTAACTGGCGCTGCTCACGGGACCCGGACAGCGTGGTGGGGTACAACTGCGGGGTGATGCCGGCACCCGGGCTGGAACGCAACGTCAGGTGAGAGGTGCAAATGCTATTCAGCGTCTAGTGGTCAGATAGCGGCATTAGCGGATCTAGGATTTAGTTTTTGGCGCCATGGGGGGGGGGGGCATCACCCAGAAAAAGTTGATCAAAATTAAAAACAAAATCATCGGATTTTGCTCCCTTATGCATTGCTAGACGTTTTAAGATAAATTTTCCTTCGTAAAAATTGCGCAGATCTCCTTCTAGATCAGAAAACGTGTAAATTTGCACCAATTTCAGGTGGCTTTGGGGGGGCATTTGCCCCTGATGCCCCCTTGGATCCGCCAGTGAATAGTGGACGGTATAGTATAGTCAAGTATGTAGTACATTGTCGTTTACGTTTATGAAAACACATTCGGGAATACATTGATTGATAAATTGATAAAGTCTAAATT
Organism: Semibalanus balanoides; assembly: GCA_014673585.1. Taxonomy (NCBI): domain Eukaryota; kingdom Metazoa; phylum Arthropoda; class Thecostraca; order Balanomorpha; family Balanidae; genus Semibalanus; species Semibalanus balanoides. The sequence continues at coordinate 12,958 of VOPJ01012886.1, forward strand.
CAGCAAATATTAAAATGCGTGATATTTAGCGCCACGATAGCAATGTCAATTATGTAATCATGTAATTTAAATAAAAAAATACATATACACGTTTTTGTTGAGAACAGCTTTCAGTATTTTTCTTTTAACATTTCAAATTTAATATTTCATTTGCAACCATATTTGCTACAATTTGCAATGTCTTCAACACTTCTATCAGAACGCACTTATACCTAAGCCGACGACCACTCGTTTGCAGCCGACAACCCGAAGTGCGCCGTCTCCAACATGTGCCTGGCATCTCGGGACGTTGCCACCACGGCGCACGCTGCTCAGGTCTCGGAGGTCGGCAGTACCGCTGCGGACTGCACCCCCCCCTGGCGCGGCAAGCGCTGTTCGTTCCCAGCTGACCAGTGCGCCGGAGATCGGCTGGAAAAACCGTGCGGCGCCAAATGGAAGTGTCAGCGAGATCCTACCAGGAAACTGGGATACAACTGTAGTTGTAACAGCAAGCCAGGATGGAGAGCAAAGTCTAGTGAGCTAGCGAGGAAGAGGGGGAGGGGGATGGGTGATGTCCGGAATAGTGTAAACTGACTGTAGAATGGTGTGTTCCATGCTGGTGACTGTGCCGATCACTATTAAACTCACATGTGTTATCGAATCGTAAGAGCATTATGCAATGCAAAAAAGCTAAGTAAGCATAAACATGTTGGCATGAAATTCATTATGCAAGGAACTATTTAAACAATTTTAGAGAAACTAGACCATTTCTGTTTTCCTTATGCCGACTGTGCAGTTGCCGTTGCTCCGACTTTGGAGCCCGGAATGGTCCTAACCACACCATCTTCACTCTTCCCACTTTCCCCTCCCCAGAAACCGACCCTCGCTGTACCGTCTTCGACCGCTGTCTGGCCGAGAAGCCCGTGCCTGAACGGAGGTTCGTGTTCTCCCCGCTCTGGTGCCAGCTTCGTGTGCGCCTGCCGGCCGGCCTGGTCCGGCGTGCGGTGCGCAGAGCCGCGCGATCCCTGTGATGCGGAGGAGCAGATGTGCGGCAAGGAGTGGCGGTGTGAGCGGGACCCGAAGGTGACACTCGGGTTCAGCTGCGGCTGCAGCAGCAAGCCGGGTTGGAGGCCGACTAGTGGTGAGATGCGGAGTATAGGAGTTGGGAGAGGATGGGGGCGGACGGGACTTGGGAGGTGATGGGAGGGGACGAACGGGACTTCGGTAAATTATGTCCATCTGCTGCAGCACTCTATCGGCCAAATTTTCGGAATGATTAACTCACCACGTTAAAATAGTAGAAGTGAAATGCTAGTATAGCGCCGTCAGCTTTCCACTTATGTATTAATAAAATACTTACACGCGATTATCTGGTCATTCGCCGGTGGCTTATATTCACCCAAGTGACCCACACATGCAGCATTCATACGTCAGCTGATCAGTCATCCATGGTCCGTTTTCAGCCAGTGACCCACGCTGCACGGTGTCCGACATTTGTTTGGCCAAATCACCCTGCCAAAACGACGGCACGTGCGACTATCATGGAGAGGGCAACTACACCTGCAGGTTCGTGATTGTGCTTAAGTGTAATTGTTGGCATGTTTTTACCATTACGCCTTTGGGTATTTAACTCAATGTTTATAATCACGTTGGCCTTGGGACGACTTTAGGACGGGTATCGATTGAATCCTGTAAAGTTTTCAGGTTCCATCTCCGAACGATCACCGAAAGATGACGCAGAAGCTGCGGACTGATTAAAAAAGCTTAGCGCTTGACCTAAGGAATAACCTAAAACTGTTCTGGCGCTATGCGGACACTCGACTTCAAACCGAAACGCGAGTTGAGGTTTAAAAGACAACGACCCAGCCAGCAATTTGGTTGGGTACAGATTGGGACAGCTTGGGAAGAGCTATGGAAATCCAACCTTTTCCCAACCGGGTTGGGCACATTTGGGCTTTCCCAGGCATTTTCGGATCAGACTGGGTGGCGATTGGGTAAGTTGGGCATTCCCCAACCTGTCTGAATCCTCATCAGTGGGCTATGATTGGCAAATCCCGCAAAATCCCAACTTGGGAAACGTGCTTGGGATTTACATTGTTTTCCAATCGCCAGAGTTGGAGTTGCGTGTGAAAACTGTTAGACGATCCAGACTTCCACGATCGCGGCTTTATCCTTTGGCAGGGACGCAAACTCGGCGAATTTCGTAATGGGCTATAGACCTTGACCAAAATAAACGTTTGTCTGACCTCAGTCCTCCTTGTCGAGCACTAAACTTCTGAAATCCGTAATATGTTTTCAAGTGGCAGAGGGTGGATGCACTGAAAGTAGGAGCTCCCACAGCTGGTCCTTGGCAATGCGCAATCATTCTCCAAGTTTGCCATGATGAGCCCTGGTGGTCGTAGCAATCGCTGGGCATAGTAGTGACGTTATGTAATCGCATAAAGACCGTTGTGTTGGTATACGCTTATGATTATGCAATCGCTTAAGACCGTTCACTGAAGCGTTCTTCGACACACACCATGCGGCCTCTGCCGAAGGAGGCAGTGCCTTGGTTCAACGCAGATGGCGTTCAGCAGTGCCATCCCGCGCGCGTCAATGTCCTTTTGGTTTTATCGACATTTAATTTGTCTATCATTGCTCGCGACATTTACACATTTTTCGTACCACGCTGCTCAAGTGTCGCTCGTCATTGTCTTTATTGCTCATCACTCGTCATCGTTATCAATCTTTGTCCCTCTAACTACCTTCGTTTTGTGCATTCATTTATGATATGTGTGTTTTAATTTCCCGGCTGATGGTCATTGACCGATGGTGGCTGCTGGCCACCGAGCATATGGCGGTCTCAAACCGTTCCCGGGAGCGATGGCCGTCGCCATGGCGTGGGTCCTCCTCGCAGCTTCGTCCTGCGGGGAAGGGCCTGTCTATGGGGCGGTTGCCCGGTTGACGTTCCATTTTGACCCTTTTCACACTGTCTCCTTTATTCCATGACTGCGTAATGGTCCAAACGGGCCGAAGCAGTCTTCCTAAAAAATATAATAAAAATACAATCTCTTAACTTCTACCAACTACGGCAGTTCCCTGTTCCTGAAAACTGGTGACGTGTGGTTACGTCGTTTGGTGAAATATCCGTGCCTAACGCACCAATACCAATGACGATTTATTCCCGGACCGGCCGGGCGGAGCAGGTTGGGATGGCACGTTTTCAATGTGTATTTTCCATTCATGGCTCGGGAAACGTGCGGGACTTCCCAAGCGGACGTACGGGCAAAGTCGGGAATTCCGGACCGCTTCAGCCCAGTAACGAGTGTCCTCTTTCCAGAGACGATCCCGATCCGATCGCCGACCGGGGTGGCTGAGTGGAAGTCCGGAAATCCCGTTTGGGATCGGACCGGGATTGCTGGCTGGGGACGGCACTGTGGTCTCTGTGGGAGTTGATAAGCGAAACTGTTCCAACATATTTTTTTAGCTGTGTATTTACTATTGAGGACATCGAACGGGCGCCAGAGTTGACCAGAACCTTCAACGGTGTATTCATTGAATATGTTGGCATTCGACGTGGCCTATCTCGGCTTCAGTAAATCTTTTGACAGTGTCCCGCGCCACTGGCTCTTCCAGAAGCTCACGGCGTATGACATCATAATTTGTCTCCTGACATCGATACAAAGTTTCCTGATAAACAGTGGCAGACAATAACGCGTAGTTTTAGACGGCTGCTACTCAAATTGGGATCCAGTTACAATGTGTTCGACAGGGCTCAGTGCTAGGTGCGATTCTATTCGTCATTTTAGTAAACGACTTGCCTGGTGCGGCGCACGGCCGGGTGATGCTTTTAGCCGAAGACATCAAGCTGTACTACTCCAGTAGACACGCTGGTCGGCGGCTCCTGCAGGAGGATCGGAATACACTACCCAGCTAACAATTTGACGTTGTCGCTACGTTGTGACAAGGTTGTAACACAACTACACAACGTTGTGTAGTGTAAGTTTTGACTCCCAGGAAGTTAACATCAAAACGTTACCTTGTGACGCTCACAAAAACGTTGAAACAACGTTGCTACAACGTTTTACTTTTGACAAGGCATAGCTACCGTGACGTTACGTGGTGATCATTAATCTTAAGTAAGATGGTGAATATGCTCAATTTAGATAATTGTACCACATTGTGAGCTGTTCTTCCCAAGTTACTAGAACAAAGTTGTGACATCGTAACGATATAACGTTGCTGTAACGTTTAACATTGACGTTTAAACAACTTTTTCTTCACAACATTCACGACGTTGTCGCAACGTTGTTAAAACGTAAAATTCCCACTTGGTTTGTCACAACGTTGTTACAACGGTATCTGTTACCTGGGTAGCTCGCTAGTCTGACGAAAGGCCGATGCCGTGTAACAAGGTGAAATGTGAGATGCTGCACGTCGGTCCAGAATTCTCAGATCTCCTACATCATTAACAATACGAGGCTGAGTCAGTTGCTAGTGGTGAGAAATCTTGGCCTCTAAGTTGACGGTGAGCTTAAATTCCGAAAGCAGGCCACGGAAGTGGTGTCCAAGGCGTCAATAATTATGGCTGTCATCAAGCGTGTGTTCGAACATCTTGACCAGACGACCCTTCCGATGTTATTCAAGGCTCTCGTAGTGCCTCACATCGAGTATGGCAATATTGTGTGTCACCCATTCAACCGTGCGGACCAGCAGAGCATCGAAATGGTCCAAAGACGCACCACAAAATGTGTGACAGACCTCCGAGATGTGCCGTATCCAGAGAGGCTGAGAGCGCTCGGTCTGCCATCGCTCTATCACATGAGAAGGAGGGGCGACATGATCACGATGTTCCAGATGCTCCACTCAGGGATCGATATGTACCCGCAGTCATTTTTCCAGTTACCCGCTGCCTCAACCACTAGAGGTCACCCATGGAAAGTGCTAAAGCCGCATGCGACAACCTAAGCGAAACCCGTTCGCAGTTCGGGTTGTAAATGACTGGAACTCGCTGTCGGTTAGCGTAGTTTCCGCGGAAACAGACAACCAATTCAAGGCCTGGTTGGATAAACACTGGGCACCGTTTATGTTCTCGTGCCCAAAAGTGACTGAATTGTGTAAGGCGTCACCCGCCAAGGGAGAAGATTCGGGAGTCGGGTCTACCAGTGCCTATGCTTAATTTCGTATATAGTTATATAATATATATATTATGATTATTATTATTTGGCTGTAATGACATGTAATACCTACGTTGTGTATCAATTTTGCCATCTGCAATTAACATCGAGCGTCTACATTAAAAAATGCATTTACATCTTGCAGTGCGTGTTGCATTATTGCTGATGGAATCACTGGTGTCGCAGTTGCTCGCCGGCGTGGGTGGGTAAGAACTGCACGGAGCCCCAGTTTCCCTGTGCTGAGCAGCCGAACCCCTGTGGAGGCGACTGGCCCTGTCAGCGAGAGCCAGACTCCGAGGCTGGTCTCAGCTGTAACTGCAATACTAAGCCAGGCTACGTGGCCAAGTCAGGTCAGTTTACCCGGCTACGTGGCCAAGTCAGTCAGTTCACCCGAATATGTGGCCAAGTCAGGTCAGTTCACCCTGCTACGTGGCCATGTCAGGTCAGTTCAGCTACGTGGCCATGTCAGGTCAGTTTACCCGGCTACGTGGCCAAGTCAGGTCAGTTAACCCGGCTACGTGGCCAAGTCAGGTCAGTTTACCCGGCTACGTGGCCAAGTCAGGTCAGTTCACCCGGCTACGTGGCCAATTCAGGTCAGTTAACCCGGCTACGTGGCCAAGTCAGGTCAGTTTACCCTGCTACGTGGCCAATTCAGGTCTGTACGACAGGACAAGTCCGGCTACGTGGCTAAGTTAGGTCAATACTCAACAGTCAATGTCCGGTGCGCATGTAATTGCCTTAGCTGGCTTTTTGTATATTTGATATATGACATGTTTAAACTGAAGTAAATGCCTTCTATATTTTATTTCTCACCCCCAAAAATGCGCAAGTTCGGATTTGCAGGCTTGTCATGAACATCCGCCTTGTGAATTCCTTTCTTGCACGCCTAAACAGCTGTATGCTAATATGTATACGTTATTACCTCTCCCGATATTTATCTCTCCCGTTAATTAATACGGTATGACTTGTTCCTCGTGCGACAGAAAAGGAGCCACAGTGCATCATCAGTGACATATGCCAGGCCACGTCACCATGTAAGAACGGTGGCAACTGCCAGTTGAGAGGGAACGGCACAGAGTACGGCTGCGAGTGTCTACCGGCCTGGACCGGACCCGACTGTGACAAGGAGGAGAACCCGTGTGACCGGGACTCGCACCTCTGTCGACCCGGCTGGCCGTGCGGAAGGAACCCAAACAAGCCCGTTGGATACACGTGCGGCTGCAACTCGCGGCCCGGCTGGCGAGCTATCTCTGGTGGGTGCAGAGGGGAGCCGGGGAAGGGGGTAGCGAGTGAGAGGTCACTGCAAGGGTGGGAAGTGCACTCTACTCGATCAAGGGGAGAGAAGCGAGTGAAGAGGGCACTGAAGGGATGGGCAGTGCACTCTACTCGATAAGGGAAAGAGAGCGAGTGAGAGGGCTCGGCAGGGGTGGGCAGTGCCCTTTAGCCGTTCAGGGCTGGTGAAATCGGACTGTTGTGAATGTGCACTAAAGCATTCTTTCGATTGTATCGACTACTTTCAAAATCACTGTTTGTTTTTGCGTGCCTGCTATCCTGCATCAGATATAAAATTTAACGTTCAGCAGCTTGCTGTTGTTATTTTCACTTCAAACAAAATTCAACAGTCACCAAGACGAGTGCCAAAAGTGTCAACGAAATAGCACAGTGCATGTCAAACCCGATCTATGTTTACCAGCTTTCTACCACTTCTCTCTTCATGATATCTGCGACAGACACGGACCCCCGCTGTGAGATCAGCGATGCATGTCTTGCGGAGCGTCCGTGTCAGAACTCGGGCGTCTGTACCAGCCGTGCCGACCAGGCCTTCACCTGTAAATGTACCCCCGCCTGGCGCGGCCAGAACTGCACCACTCCTGCACAGCCCTGCAAAGACGGCCAGGTGAGTGTGGCGTCGCTGTGTTATCTGTTATGCAAATGCAGAACAGGAACAGGTACATTCATGTACATAATTACAGGTATAATTTTTAAACAGATATATATAGGTACTGTAGTTGACCGGTGCGTGGTGAGCCGAAGACTTGCTCTTACAGCTCTTCAACAGTGCGATCGTCAGAGGTAAGATTGTCTGATTACTAACAGTTCTCACTGATGAGTGGTCCGCTTGATAGACGCTGTGACTGATTGCTGACATGAACTCGGTGTTCCTGTGTCCAACAGGTGGACTGTGGGGACGGGTTCCATTGTTCCAGGAACGTTTCCTCGTCGGTTGGCTACAGCTGCAACTGTGCCGATAAACCTGGCTGGAAACAACACTCGGGTAAACGTTGTCTATTTACAGACACGATACTATGCAGAGTCTGCAGAGAGCACAAACGTACATTTTAAACACAAGAATGCACTATATAAAGCGTCCACAAACCTTACGGCGGAGTCTCGATTATTTTGACGACTAAGTAAAGGGGCAAGCCTTTCGTCCAGTGTCCCCGAATAACATAATGCGATGGTATATTTCCAGTGCACTCTCCGCGCTGTGTGCTGTATGACGCTTGTCTGGCGGGACAACCCTGTGAAAACGGAGGCACCTGCTCACCGGCACCTGCGGGAGCCTTCGTCTGTAAATGTCCGGCCGCCTGGACAGGACCGAACTGCAATCTACCCAAAGATATCTGCTCCACAGGGGTCAGTCTGTCGACAGGTTAATCTCACTTACGATGGCGTTGATATTTATCACGATATTGTCTGCAATAGTAATAATAATAATAATAATAATAATAATAATAATAATAATAATAATAATAAAAATAATAATAATAATAATAATAATAATAATGATAATAATAATAATATTCACAATAATAATAAAAATAATAATAATGATAATACAAATAATAATAATAATAATAATAATAATAATAATAATAATAATAATAATAATAAAAATAAAAATAATAATAATATTGATAATAATAATAATAATATTAATAATAAAAAATAATATAATAATAAAAATAATAATAATATAATAATAATAATAATAATGATTAATAAGTAATATATTCACTAATAATAATAATAATTAATCAATAATAATAATAATAATAATAATAAGATAATAATAATAATAAAAGAGTAATGAGTAATAATTATAGAAATAATAAAAATAATAAAAATACAAATATAATTGATAAGAGTATTAACAATAATTATGCAAAATTATAGCTTGCAAAATAATAATAATACAAAGATATAAAAATTGTTAAAAATATTAATTATAAAATTTATATTTATTTCACTTAAATCGCCATATTTTAAGAAATAAAAAAAAAAAACTGTGCTAAAATAGGTTTAAAAATAAACCGACTGATGGTCATGCGGGGCGGACAGAGTCCTCATGCGGCGCCGAGTGGACGTGTGAGAGGGAACCAGGCACCTGCCGGATACAACTGTGGCTGCGACAAAAAGCCCGGCTGGAAGAGCGTCTCTGGTAAGAGCTCTATCAGGGCGTGTCGGCACACAAGCGGAAGAAGTATTCATCAAATTGCCCAGCCGATGTTATTACTGATGGCAAGATGTTATTACTAATGTGACTCATCAAGCGTATTTCCGAGTGCCTTGAAGGCCGACCTGCGCTGCCCAGCATATGATGACCAGCCTCCACCGGTCCGTGTGTGTGTACTGCTGCCAGTGAGCCGCAGTGCCAGGTGGCCATCCCGCGGCTCCCAGCGTATGGATGGCCGTTGACCTGGCCTCCACCGGTCCGTGCCCTTGTTCGCTCCACAGGCAGTGTGTTTCACTGGGCTGGCGTGCACCCATGGGTGCCCACCAATTCTTTCCGATTGTCTGCGGCTGGCGTATGCATTTTGGACTTTGCAGGGTACTGGCGTGGGCAATGGGTAGAAAATTTTTTTAGTCAGTAATTTGCCGTTATGTTAAATTAACTTGACCCAAGAGGTTTAACAGGTAAAGATTTAATAAATGATGAAGCACACTAAACAATAAAATTTGGGCAATTACATGAGAACATAAATCAGTGTTAATTACCTAGAAACAGTGGTGAAATATTTGGAAATCCCAAATCCATGGTCTCATCCAAAAGTCTGATCCAGTATGACAAATGGTGACCAAAAAGTGTCATGAGTCAAAAGCCACAGCAATACACAGTTTGCGTATATATTTCTCGTTGATAGCATGCAAAGTAAATATGTTATAATAATGGTTGCCAAATTTTGTGAAAATAATTATCCTTATAATGCAATAGGCCGGGACCGGCAATGGGCCACCAATATTATGAATTGAATGGGTCTGTCTGGGTCTGGGCTGGTGTTCATGGGCTTCGGCTGGCTTGGGCTTGGGTTAGGCACCCATGAACACCCTGCCCACAGCCAGCGAGCCGCCAGTGCCAGCACTGGCGGATCCAGGCCGGTCGGCTTGGGGGGGGGGCGCTCTTTTCTTGGCGAAAAAGGTACCCCCATTTTTTTTTCTCCTCGGATCTGGCCGTTCACCGTATTTTTGTATTTGAGTTACACCAAATTCTTTTTTTTAGAGGGAAAAAACATAAAAAACCACGAATTCCGTAGCATATATGCTACGAAAATATAGGTAACGCATATAGGAAATAAGTAACGTTTACTCATACTCATTTGCAAGAGCGTTGCCGACAATTTTCCAGTGTGTGGCTGAAATGACGAGAAAAAAATATGTGCGGTATTTAAGCTTTTGTAGCATTGTCAACATAGATTCCATGTTATAAAATTAGATACTTCTTTCTAGTTATATAGTAAAAGGATCAGCGCCACGAACGGCGCATTATTTTACAGGTTTGCCTAATAAAACTCCAGAAGATATAGACGGTTGGTTTCTGCAAGACACTATGGATTTCCATGTAATAATAGGTACTTTTTCTATGTTATAAATTATTGAGCGCCGCAAAGCGGCGCGATTTTTTATTCGGGGTTGCCTGATAAAACCCAGAAAGATAGGCGATTAGGCCTCTGCCAGACCCACTGCATGAAAGAATTTGCCAAAATTTGTATATGCGATCGAAACTTGCCGCGAAGCGCGCGATTTGTCAAATTTTGAGCTGGATTTCGACTGCAGCAAGGGCAAATTTTACGATACATTGTTAATCTTCCCCGCAAAAATGATAAACTTCCCTAGTGTTTCTATCAAGATAAATGATTTCACGCTCTATACAGGACGCGAGGGAGCATACTGTATTTAATGCCCCCAAATTTTCCTTGGGGTTGGGATGCGCCCGGATGCCGCCCTGAATCCACCAGTGGTGTTGGCGAACCCTTTCCCAAGCGTTGAAAGGGCAAACAAAACGAGAAAACCCACGTTAGAAGGGAGAATGCAGTTGGCAGTATTGCATTGGGCCATACCATTTTTTTGGAGCTGGAGATTAGCTCATTGAAAACCAAGAACCATTGACACTAATTTGAATAAGCCATACTAGCTTGGAATATTTGTTTAGGTCCAAGACCTAAAAGTCTTAAATAATTGCGCCCGCGTAGCGGCGCAAAAAATTTGAGTAGTTTCCCTGGATCAGGGCTCGGTAAAAAACGGTTTTGTGGCGCCGAATCAAATCTGGCCGAAACAAAAGTGTGGCCCCGTGAACCCCGTGACCTGAGCGCCAACTCTGTCCTGGCTAGGTCCCCATTCAGCAGATAGCTGTTTAGGGCCTTCTCACTCCGACAACAGGGCCCTTTCAGTCAAGCCAGGGCCCCTACGTCCTTGTCCAGGGGCAAAAAAAGGTAAACACTTTTGTGCAGAAGGCCTTTCGGCCCCGGAGCAAACTTGAAATGGTATTTTCAGGACCCCCGCACTTTATCTATCATGATCGCACTCTTAACCAAGCCCTGCCCTGGATATGCATTCTTCATCAGATGCGGCACATTGTGATTTATAATGCGTAAACATACTAAAAATGTATTGTGCGTTTAAAAAGTGTGTTAAAAAAAGTGTTAAAAACGAACTATTTAGCACAATAATAAAGAAAGTAGCAACATTAAAACAAATGCGATGGGAAAGGCCGATTTTCTAACCCCCATGATATAGATTCGGTATTTAAATTGCGCCGCGGAGCGGCGGAAAATTTTTGCGTTTTATTCCCTGACAACTGCATTCTCTGTTAGGTTTGTCAATATATGACCTTTGTTGTTGGTTTCATGAGAACTTCTGTATTTATGGAACAGAGGGCAAGCATAAACCATTATTACCGATCGCTTTTGTTATGCAGGCTTGATCCGTTTTTTTTTGGGGCGGCAAACAGGAACACTTTAGGGCCTGGGGGGGGGCATGGCCCTAAAATGGATCCGCCATGAGTGCCAGGTGGCCATCCCGCGCTGCCCAGCGATGATGGCGCTGGTTGACTGGCCTCCCACCCGGTTCCGTGTCTGTTCGCTCCACAGCCAGCGAGCCCAGGAGCCAGGTGGCCATCCCGCGCTGCCCAGGCATATGATGGCCTGTTGGACTGGCCGTCCACCGGTCCGTGTCTGTCGCTCCACAGCCAGCGAGCCGCAGTCCAGGTGGCCATCCCGTGCTGCCCAGCGTATGATGACCTGTGGACTGGCCTCCGCCGTCCCGTGTCTGTTCGCTCCACAAGCCAGCGGCCCGCAGTGCCAGGTGGCCACCCGTGCTGCCCAGCGATGACGGCCTGTTGAACCGGTCCGTCTCTGTTCGCTCCACAGCCAGCGAGCCGCAGTGCCAGGTGGCCATCCCGCGCTGCCCAGCGTATGATGGCCTGTTGACTGGCCTCCACCGGTCCGTGTCTGTTCGCTCCACAGCCAGCGAGCCGCAGTGCCAGGTGGCCATCCCGCGCTGCCCAGCGTATGACGGCCTGTTGACTGGCCTCCACCGGTCCGTGCCTGTTCGCTCCACAGCCAGCGAGCCGCAGTGCCAGGTGGCATGCCTCGCGCTGCCAGCGTATGATGACCTGTTGACTGGCCTCCCCGGTCCCGTGCTGTTCGCTCACAGCAGCGAAGCCGCAGTGCCAGGTGGCCGACCAGTGCTGCAGCGTATGATGACCTGTTGACTGACTCACGGTCCCGTGCCTGTTTCGCTCCAACAGCCACGAGCCGCAGTGCCAGGTGGCCATCCCGCCTGCCCAGCGTATGATGTCTGTTGACTGGGCCTCCACCGGTTTCCGTGGTCTGTTCGCTGCCACAGCCAGCGTTAGCCCAGTGCCAGGTGGCCTCCCGCGCTGCCAGAATGAGACCTGTTGACTGGCCCTCACCGGTTCCCGTCTCTGTTCGCTCCACAAGCCAGCGAGCCGCAAGTGCCAAGGTGGCATCCCGCGCTGCCCAGCGATGATGGTCCTGTTGACTGGCCTCCACCGGTCCGTCTCTGTTTCGCTCCACAGCCAGCGAGCCGCAGTGCAGGTGGCCGACGTGCTGCCCAGCATATGATGACCTGTTGACTGGCTCTCCACCGGTCCGTTGCTGTTCCTCCACCAGCCAGCGAGACGCGTGCCAGTGGCCATCCCGCGCTGCCCAGAATATGATGCCTGTTGACTGGCCCCACCGGTCCGTCTCTGTTCGCATCCACAGTCCAGCGAGCCGCAGTGCCAGGTGGCCATCCGTGCTGCCAGCGTATGATGGCCCTGTTGACTGCCTCCACCGGTTCCCGTGTCTGTTTCGCTCCACAGCCAGCCGAGCCGCAGTGCCAGGTGTCCATCCCGCGCTGCCGCATGCATATTGATGGCCTGTTTTGAACTGGCCTCCACCGGTCCGTGTCTTGTTCCGCTCCACAGCCAGCGAGCCGCAGTTGCCAGGTGGCCATCCCCGCCTGCCCAGCATATGATGGCCGTTGACTGGCCTCCACCGGTCCGTCTCTGTTCGTCCACAGCCCAGCGAAGCCGCGTGCCAAGGTGGCCATCCGCGCTGGCCCAGCATAATGATGGCCTGTTGACTGGCCTCCAACCGGTCCCGTGTCTGTTCGGCTCCACAGCCAGCCGAGCCGCAGTGCCAGGTGGCCCACCCCGCGCTGCCAGCAATATTGATGGCCTGTTGACTGGCCTCCACCGGTCCGTCTCTGTTCGCTCCAACAGGCCAGCGAGGCCGCAGTGCAGGTGCCATCCCGCGCTGCCCAGCATAAATGAATGGCCTGTTTGACTGGCCTCCAACCGGTCCGTGTCTGTTGCGCTCCACAGCCAGCGAGCCGCAGTTGCAGGTGTCCATCCGCGCTGCCCAAGCATATGATGGTCTGTTGACTTGGCCTCCCACCGTCCGTCTCTGTTCGCTCCACAGCCAGCGAGCCGCAGTGCAGGGTGGTCCATCCCGCGCCTGCCCAGCGTATGATGACCTGTTGACTGGCCTCCACCGGTCCGTGGTCTGTTCGCTTCCACAGCCACGAGCCGCAGTGCAAGGTGGCCATCCGCGCTGCCAGCATATGATAGACCCTGTTTGACTGCCTCCACTGGTCCGTGTCTGTTCCCTCCACAGCCAGCGAGCCGCAGTGCCAGGTGGCCATCCCGCGCTGCCAGCGTATGATGGCCTGTTGAACTGGCCTCCACCGGTCCGTGTCCTGTTTCGCTCCCACAGCCAGCGGCCGCAGTGCCAGGTGGCATCCGCGCTGCCCAGCATATGATGGCCTGTTGACTGGCCTCCACGGTCCGTGCCTGTTCGCTCCAGCAGCCAGCGAGCCGCAGTGACAGGTGGCCATCCCGCGCTGCCCAGCATATATGGCCTGTTGGACTGGCCATCCACCGTCCGGCTGTTTCGCTCCACAGCCAGCGAGCCGCAGGCCAGGTGGCCATCCGCCTGCCAGCATATGATGACTGTTGACTGGCCTCCACCGGTCCGTGCCTGTTCGCTCCACAGCCAGCGAGCCGCAGTGCCAGGTGGCCGACCCGTGCGTGGCGCTGCAGCCATGTCGGAACGGTGCCACGTGTCTGGCCACGGCCAGCGACACGTACCGCTGCACGTGTCCACCAGCCTGGACGGGCACCACGTGTGACCAGACGCTGGACCAGTGCTCGCTGACGGCGCCCTGCGGAGCTGGCTTTCAGTGCAGCAGGGACCCGACCGCCCCTGCTGGATTACACCTGCGCCTGTGACGCCAGAACCTGGCTGGGGAGTGACGTCAGGTGAGGCGACTTAAAGGTGTAAATGCCAGCTACCGGGGGACATTTAAATATGCGACGTAACCTGGATGAGAATGAGACTGTGACGTTAACTTACTTTTGTGACGTAACTTACGTTGGTTCAGTCTTGTGACGTCACGTATGTGTGTTGACTGCTGAACCTTTAGGAGAACAGAGGCAAGCAGATTTCAGGGTTAACGGACACAATTGCTGCAATGAGTTGCTCATCAGGTAACGGGTCCAGTATTATGGTAGCAAGATGCGACTGTTTGCCAGTATGCTCAGCTTTAGCACAGGCCAATACACATGCTGCACGCTACACAAAAGCATTAATCGTCAATGGTCTAATGGTAATGGTCTAGTGTAATCAGCATTAATGGCTACACACTCTAGCATGCACAGAACGGATGTCGTACACAGGGCGTGACGTTATGATACTGGTCGGTCGTCGTTTGTGTTCTGTTACAGAGAACAACCCGCCACTGCGCCGTCAAGGATCCAGTGTGTGGCCAACAGCCCGTGCCAGAACGGTGGCTCCTGCGTGCAGGGAGCGGCCCACACCTACCAGTGCGAGTGTCCTCACGCGTGGAGGGCGAGCCAACTGTGGCTGCTCGGGACCCATGTGAGACTCAGCGGATCGTGTGCGGTGCAGGCAGGACCTGCACCAGAGACCCGGCCTCCCCAGCCGGCTACAGCTGCAACTGCCACACCACGCCCGGCTGGAAGGCCAACTCAGGTCAGTCACTGGAAGGCCAACTCAGGTCAGTCACTGGAAGGCCAACGCAGGTCAGTCACTGGAAGGCCAACTCAGGTCAGTCGGTGTGTCCTCCCTGGCTGAAGGGCCAACTCAGGTCAGGGGTCAGCTCAGTCACTTCAGTATCATCTCAGGTCAGGGGTTAACTCAGTCACTGGTTGTCCAGCTCAGGTCAGGGGTCAACTCAGTCACTTGAGGACCAGCTCAGGTCAGGGGTCGACTCAGTCTCTGGTGCGCCAGCTGAAGCTCGAGTCAGTAAGCTAAGTCTCTTAGAGCCAACTCAGGTCAGTCAGTTCTGTATGTCAATGCTAGGACCAACACCGGTCAGGAAACTCAGTGTTTGGAGAAACCTAAGTAAGTCTGACTGTCAACTATCCCATTCTGCGCCGGTCTTGACTCTTGTGACTGAATTACTATCGATATTATCCATCTGAGGTCTTACTACATGTAACTGACCTGCATGTGACACATTATACACACATGATTGATGATATCCACTGATATGTCACCTTCTCTTCTCTGCTCCTGCCAGTCGACGACCCGACCTGTGTGGTGGACGACGTGTGTCTGGCGCGCACTCCCTGTCTCAATGAACGGCGTGTGCACAGTCTGGAGGGCGGCCGGTTCCAGTGCGTCTGCCGCGGCCTGTGGCGTGGCGCCACCTGCTCCGAGCCCCGACATCCCTGCCGGGAGAAGGCGCTCTGTGGGAAGCGGTTCGCCTGCCAGCTGGCGCCGCACTCAGTGGCTGGCTACACCTGTAACTGCAACGCTGTGCCTGGATACTCGGCTAAGTCGGGTCAGTGGAGGAAGGTCAGGGTCAGGTCAGGGTCAGGTCAGGTCAGGGTCAGGGTCAGGTCAGGGTCAGGGTCAGGGTCAGGTCAGGGTCAGGTCAGGGTCAGGGTCAGGTCAGGGTCAGGTCAGGGTCAGGTCAGGGGTGAATCTGACCCGCAGTGTGCCTGTATTTCCGGCAGAGTCTGACCCACAGTGCGTCGTGTCGGACGTGTGTCTTCAGCGGTCTCCCTGTCAGAACGGCGGCTCCTGTGTGAGCCTGCCCGCCTGACCTACAGCTGTAGCTGTACACCCGCCTGGACGGTACGTCAAATCCTCTCCCACCTCTGCTACAGCTGAAGGAGGCGTGCCACATGTTATGCTTTATGTAAGAATCGTGTACAAAGAAGGACGCATTTAATGTAAGAAATGACACGATCCTACGATCGCCGGCTTCTGACCGATCGAACCGACCGAGCAAGCGCTTTTAAGCAGGAACACACATGTTTGCTTTGATGTTGTTACCACTGGTGTATGCAACCATTATCGGTATTTTGATGAACGTTATTTTCCCTCTGACTTACAGCCAACTGTGTTATGACCACCTCTCTTCCAGGGTAAGGATTGCCAGATGCCAGCTAACCCGTGTGAGGGCACAGCGGAGGACCGTGTGTGTGCGGTCCAGAACACAGTGGGCAACTGTAAGAGGAACCCCAACAGCCCGCTGGGCTTCTCCTGTGGCTGTTCAAAGACGCCCGGATGGGAGGCTAGCTCAGGTCGGTACAACACTGGCACATCACCAGTAGGAGAGACAACGTTATTAATGCAAAATACACGGCTTTTAACACTTGATATATGCTCTCGAGTATTTCGTTAACACGGAGTGGTTATTCGCAACTCCAGCTTTTTTTAACACCTATCAGCTATTCATTTTTGTTCTATTCATCGTCCTTTGTTAGTTTATGCGACACATACAAAGAATAAGGGTTATTCTCGATTATTTTAAGCATTTTGTGTTATAGTGCTGCGTTTCACACTAGTCACATTGACTTTATGATTTATAACTTCTTACAAATACTACGAGTTATATTGCACCTACATATGTTGTCCCTGTGTTATAACGTAAAGCGGTTCAGTGCTGTGACGACCCAACCCTCTGCTCCCAGATATGGATCCGCACTGTATCGTCACCGACCAGTGTCTGGCCAACCAGCCGTGCAAGAACGGCGCCACGTGCACGGCCGAGCCACGTGCCGGCTACACGTGCACGTGCGCGCCGGCCTGGACGGGCGCCACGTGTGAGGAGCCGTCCAGCCCCTGTGCTGACAGCAGAGACCTGGTACTACAACGCTGCCACTGTGTTTACGCCTTTAACCCACGCGCACTGGAGAGGGGTATGCCACTAACGCGCACTGGAGGGGAGGAGCACTTTAGTGCTCCATTTAAGGTTTCAGAAAAAAATAAAAGCTAGAACATTTAAACTTACAGGGTGGGTAGGTGCTATAATGATCTACGTTTTCGAAAAATTTTGTGACATTAGGTAAATATCTCAAAGGTCAAACAAGGTCACGAAAGCCAAAACTGCCAAATATAATATTTTTTTGATTTTTATATGCGACGTCACTTATCACCATCAATGTGTCTTAAGTTATGTTTGGGGATGAACATTGACATTGGATACCGAATGGCGTTTGAATCGTCCCGATCTGAGTGTTGGTTCCGAAGATATCGCTTCGGCGACCTCGATTGTGGCCGCCATCTTGTGATTCAAATCCATATAACTCAAAAATTTAAAGACCGATTTTAATTTTTTCGTCAATCGATCCGCTATTGTGTTGCCATTGATGTCACATAGAAACCAACGCCCTGCGCTGCTATTTTGTTAAAGATATTCACGAAAAACATGTGGACACAAAAGTGCCCCCTCCAGTGCGAGTGTTAATGATGGACAATGGTGCCTTAACGTACGGTTGCTGACGATAATATTTTTGACGGTTTAGTCGATTGGTATTGTAAGAAATTTTTTCTTTAGAAAATCGATTTAATAGTAAAAAAACAGCAGCTACTCATCCAACAATCGAGACGGTTATGGTTAAAAACAAGTTTCTACTAAATGATTACAACAATGCCCAAACTAAGTTAGTGCGAATCCTTACAAACCAACTTAATTCAAAATAGTAAACCCAGCGCAGCCAGGTTACAACCCACATAATTAAATGCGGATTTCTGCGACCTGAGTTTGTATGTGTTTCAGTGTGGAGAGGAGTATCCGTGTGCGCGTGACCCCAATTCGGAACTGGGATACAGCTGCGGCTGCGACACCAGGCCTGGCTACCAGCCCATCTCAGGTATGCAAGACGTGCGCTTCACAGACGGTCCAGCGGGGTGAGGTCACCTACTCGTCTGACAGACACTGCGGGCCTGGGCAGACTCGGGCTGGAAGCGTGCAGTGGGCTGCCGAGTGAACTGAACATATATGCACTGTATAGCCACATATATCACGTGTGTTTGATGAACTCGACTATGTTCAAATTTAAACATATAGGTACATAACATACAACATACATAACATAACGTATTCGGGAGTAAGAAGGCCACTTGGCCTGATGGTCCCGTTCTCATCGAGCTTGGGTACAGTTTGACTCAGTCGAGGAATATTGAAGCGGATGCCTTGCCCCAGTGGACATCCAGACGGGACTTGAAAACTGGTTTCAAGGTGAGGCTAGGACGACGTCCGAGGGGAGAGCGTATGCCAGTGCGTTCACGACCTTCACCGCAAAGCAGTGTCTTCGAAGCCCTCGATTTTGGCCAAGGTTTCCTTGTTCAAGTTTCCAATGGGCTGTCCTTTGTCCTTTAGAATGCGGCTGGTGAGAAAGAAGTTCTCCGCTTGACAGGTCAGCTCAGAGTGCATGATTCCGGAATGTTCTGATCCATCATCTCCGGCGACCTCTTCTGTAGATACAGCGAAGGCCGGTCCAGCAGTTTGAGACTACGCTGGGGATACGGTCTGTCTTTAGATTCTCTGGGATGAGTCGCGGTAGACTCGGACGCTGTACTCGTTCGAAACTGCCTTCTGATTCAGCTATTGTTAAAATGGGCACAGAGTGGAACAGACCGTACGCAGGTGGGTTGACCAGCGGTCTTGACAGCAGGGGAAGTGTTACTCTGTCGATTGGCTTGGAATGACCTGCGTATCAGTCCCCAATATCTGAGATGCTTTCAGCTACTGCGCTAGCTGCCTGCCTTCGGTAACTTGAAGGTCAGTGTTTCTATGGATGCCCAAGTCCTTCTCTGACAGGACGTCCCCAGTGGGGATCCCCCCAGCGAGTAGTTGTTTTCAGGTTCTGACTTCAATATGAATCGTAGCGCACTTCTCAGCATTGAAATGGCATTCAGCCAAGATGCGGACGCAGGATGTGACAGCGTAAGATCGCTTTGGAGCCGCAATCGTCTCCTCCTTTGCCACATTCCGGTAAATTTTGGTGTTTCAGCGAATATTTGACTGAGTGCTCAAGATGCTGGCATATCGTTCAGATGTAAAGGATGAACAGCGGTCGTCCGAGTCTGACCTTGAGGGACACTCTTTGTCACTGGTGACCCGGCGAGCTACTGCCCGGAACGACGACCTGCTGCTGTCGATCTGTCAGGAAGGATCGAATCCAGTCGAGAATGTGACCGGATACACCACACGCGCTCAGTTTGGCCAGGAGGCGCTCATGTGGGACTGAATCGAAAGCTTTGCGAAAGTCTAGGTACACACATCAAATTGGGGGTCGCCATTCCTCTCCCAGTTCAGCTGGTCCAGTCCTTCATCAGACCTTCTAAGCAGCTGAAGTCGTAGCAAGATCGCCTGGCTCGAAAGCCATGTTGGTCCCTTGGGAACAGTTGGCCAGTAAGATGTACAGGTGATCCATCGAGTTGCATCCATAATGAGCGATTCAGAACCTTGCAGAACACGAAAATCAACACTCACAGGTGGTCGGATAGTTCCAGGGAGGCACTTTTCCCTTTCTTGCATAATTGGATTACAGTACCCATTCTCCAGCCTGGGGTAGTTCTGCCATTCTGAACAGATTGTTCGGAAATCCTAGCTAGGGACGCCGAGACCGTTTTGACGCTGTCCTCCTCAGAATCCTGGGATGGACACCCGTCAGGGCCAGGTGAGCTCGATGCTTTCAGCTTCGCTAACTTGGTCCTCACATTTCAATAGTGATGAAGATGTTTGTCGAACTGGGGAACCTCAAAAAGATTGGGTTGATCGGGCATCACGGAATATTGGTAGGTTTCTCGCTGGTAAGTACGCTGGCCGAAAAAACCTATTCAGAATCTGAGCCCTTTCTCATCATCACTTGCCAGTCTCCGTGCTTCCATCCTTGGCAGATCTCCCACTCCGGCCTTAGACTTCATTCTTGAGTTGGACAGTACCTCCAGAACTGCTTTGGGTCGTGTTTGATTTGTTTAACCACATCGTTTTCAAAATCATGTACATGAATCATGTACATGTACAAAATCATGTACATGCACATTCATGTACAAAACCATGTACATGAATGCAAATATATATATATAATATTATATGCCATATCGCAAATAATACCATATAAACAAATATACAGTGTATTAAATATATTTAAGGGAAACATTCACCTTTGTCCACCAAAATTGAGTTAATATTTGACATTGAGAGACGAGGCTTAACCATATTGTAAATTGATCGCATTTTGCATAAACAAAGTCCTATCAAGAGATATTTCTGATCGAAGTTGAAAGCGATCCACGGTTATAACAACCAGTACTTGCAAGTACTTGGTAACGAATTCTGAATTTTGGGCTTGTCTCGTATTGTTTATTAACACATTTGTATGTACAATATATCTTTCACTCTGTTTATTGTGATAGCGTACCATAATATCCTTAAGAATCAGCAAACATTGAATAATAAGGTAACCAAATCAAGAGTTAACTTGTGCACGCTACGACGGCCTAATTTGTGAAAATTGGTTCATTTGTTTTCAACATTAGGTGTTTTGTGTAGTTTTTCTCTGGCTGTATATAACACTTTGCTTTAGCTTATCATGAAAAGAATCATTTTGGAAAACAGAGCAACAAACAATGAAAGCAAACTGCCAATGAAAACGGAAGTTCTTTTGGGCACGCGACTGTGACATTTTAAGTGTCGTCGATTTGTTTCATTGACCAATCTGGAAAGTTGTCACACTTCTTGGCGCACATACTTCATTTCTGGCCGTATGACTTATCAAAAAAATCTGTACTCAAACCAGAGATAGTGATGGATCAAACTGTTCTTCACCAATATGTAAGTACATATTTAATGTTTCCATTTTTTCTATTTCAATTTTAAGCTGAGACACGATCAATTTTTTACCATAAATGTGTCACAGAAGAAATGCAGATCAATGAATCAAAAAGTGAATCTTTCCCTTTGATTAATATTAAAATTAATTACTATTAAAGGGATTTTGCCTACTCACATCGGTGATGTGTAGTTGTTGATACTGGTCTATAGACCATATTTTTCATGAATTTAGCCATATACTTCATTTCTCCAGATTCACTCTAGTTGCTGAGATATTCCAAATTCACCAAGGTAATGTTGGCAACACAAAATTATCGATATTCGCTAGAGAGCTTTCGTTACTAAATAGAATCATTTCCCTTAAATAACAACGCTAGCATATATTGTTAGCGCTGGCAAATAGAAAGCAACTCGTGCGCGCTGATGGCAGCTGCCGAACAGAGCCTTTATAACTATTTTACACTATTCGTATGGGGTTGTTTATTGTCTTTGGTTCGTCATTGTAGGTAACATCTTCGTTACTATGTTTACAGTTGCGATTGTTTATGAGCTTTGAAACAAAACAATATGAAAAACTGAATATAAAAAAATAAACTTGAGGGGCTTCAAACGTGAATTTTACCGTAACCAATGATTAGACCAATAGCTTCTTACCGTAATAAAAATATATTTGACAATACAAAACAGAGTAGGCACACTTCCTTTAAGCAAATGCAAATACTTATACGTACTTGGGTTTACCTGAGTAGTGCGATGACTGTGATGATGGTATTGACAGCATGTTCTGACACTGTCTGTGCTGACAGATTTGAACCCGCGCTGTCACATGGTGGATGGTTGTGCTGCTCTTCAGCCCTGTCAGAACGACGCCACATGCCTGTCCTCGGTACGTCCTCATGGCCGCCGTAAACCAAACCGTGACGTCGCGCCTGACTCGGGCGCCACGCTTCACAACCCTCTCTTCTGATATGGCCGTGACCCCTTTTAGGATGTATTTTATTATATACTATGAACCTAGAAATGTCAGCCAAGGATCACCCATTGACGTTTTGTTGTATTTTAACAGGTGCTGCTATATTACTCACGGGCGTGTTTAAATCTCACCAATTGTTTATTTCATGTCGTGAGTATATTTATACCGCGCGGCGTAGGGGTCTCTCGCGAACGCACGGCGTTGGGGGGTAAATATTACCCCCTCTATGCTTCCGAACCTAACCGCAGCGAGACCGCGCTAGGCGGCGAGGCGAAAGCTGCTCAATGCAACAAATCGAATGCATACCCGAAGAATTTTCAAGTTAGGCCAATGTTAAGGTCCACGGTCAGGTCACATGGAAAGTTCGAGTTAATTAAGTTAATTTTGGCATACTTTCAATTAAATATCTTATTAAGGACTTGTCAATGAACACATTAAAGCTCTCAAAGGTGTGATACATCTATTGCATTAAGTAAAGTGAAAGTTGCATGCAAATGTCAAAGGTCAAGGTCAGGTCAGCAAAAGTCACTGTCAGCGAAGAGGTCAAATGACAGCCTTGTGACACATGTTTAGGGGTCATTTTGCAGCGTAAGAATTCGTATAAACATATTTTTTAAAATTGAGTAAAGCGTCAAGATCCAGTATTAAGGTCATAATAACAATAAACTGACGAATATGAATAACAATGCATGTTTCTTAGGTTAGTTTGTCTCTTTAAACACCAAAAATGACATTGTATATATTCTGTATCAGGTCTCAAAAAATCCAAAAAACCGTATTTTGAAAAAATGATGTCCATTTACCTACTTTATGCTTGGGAGGAGCCAATCAGTTCACTGAAAAACGGCAAGCTATTACGTTGAAAGAATCGGTCTGGGTATTTCAATTACACTTGGTTCTCAATGTATATTCGGTTTTTTAGACTATCTTTGAAAGATTTTCAACTTTTGGGAAAAAATTTCTGAAAAAAACATTTTTTTATTTTTTTTGGTGGGGTCAAAAACCCAAAAATTTTGGAAATCCAAAATTGCCATCTTGTAAAAATTAAATTTCATTTCTTATGCAGTTTGGCCGTTTGCGTTTTGCTTTTAAAGCTATTGTTTTTCTACGATTGCATTCAACATTTATCGTTATTCATACCAAAAATGGCATTGGACATGACGTCATCAAACGTCATTTATCTCCCAAAGTTTATCAACTTTTTCGATGATTTTTTTTAGGTAGACGTCAAATTGTGTCTGAATAGGTACTGAAACTTTTGGACGTTCGTTATCTGTTACCGTTTTCAAGTTATTGCGGGAAATACGTGAGGTAATATTTACCCCCCCCTACGCCGCCGCGGGTTAAGACCGGATTATTGTTTTGGATACGATCGAAAATAGTGGCTTCCTATCAGCTTTTAAGTTTGTGAAGGACAGTCTGTCTTCATGTCTTCTTGCTGTCTGACCAATTGTCATACGACATTTCTAGTTGATGATCTAGGGTGATCTACTAGTACCCTCTGTGATTCTCAAATAGCGGGTATCCTTGAGGGTTAAGTGCGGGCTTGGGCGGGAATATTAGAGATTGAGGCATGAAAAAATAACATTCATATAATTCACTTTGATTATTGAGCCACACAATGCACCCAATCAGGCAAATGTATGCTCGGCTTTTGTGCTATGGTTTACGCTTGATACGGTGGGAAAATACAGCACACATTCTTTCTACCTATATTCCTGTCCCTAGGTGGCACTAGTAGTAGGCGCCTGAAGTGATGCTGTACCGCATAGCTTGAAGCCGAGAACTGTGACTTGCGCATGAGGAGAGAAGGATAACGAGTCATTCTCATCCATCAGACTGAGGGTAGACGCTGAGAACTGCTTGATTTAGCAGAGCTGTCTGACGTCACCTGTCCTCGATCATCTGACGATGTATGTCTACTGCGTGTGTTTCAGGGTGACGGGCGGTTTAGCTGCAGCTGTGCCGTCGGCTGGGGTGACCGACCTGCACCAGTGACCTGAGTGGGGGTGCTGACTTGTGTGACCCGGGACAATCCCAGCTGTGTGGCTCGCCCGCAGTACCCGCCGCCGAAGTCATCCGTATTCCAAATTCCGACACGGAGACCTCCCTGTGGAACGGGTAATGACTCGGCAGCGGCCTCCCTCGTCTCCGCCCCCATCACCGCTGGTTACCATCACCGCACCGGTCTTCCTACTCCATTTCCATCGCAGCCGCCGCCATCGAGTTGCCGGCTGAGGCACAGAAGTTCCGCCACCGTCTCCATCGCCATCGCAGCCGCCGCCATCGGTGCTGGCTGAGGCACAGAATAAGCCAATGGAGCACAGGAGGCACGGCTGAGGCAATGAGTCACAAAGTCGTCTTCGTCTCCGTCACGTCGCAGCGCCGCCACCGGCACCGGCACTCGAATGTGACACAGAAGACGCCGATTGGAGCGAAGGAGGCACCGGCTTGGAGGCAAAGGAGTCGCCAAAGTCGTCACCGTCTCCGTCAACGTCGCAGCCGGCCGCCACCAAACCGAATGTGACACAGAAAGGAGACGCCGATTTGGAGCAAAAGGAGGCACGCTGAGGCAAAGGGAAGTCGCCAAAAGTCGTCTTCGTCTCCATCACCGTCGGCAGACGCCGCCGCCGTCACCGATGTGACACAGAAGACGCCGATTGGAGCAAAGAAAAGGCCACCGGCTGAGGAAAAAAGGAGTCGCCCAAAGTCGTTCTCCATCGTCCGTCACCGTCGCAGCCGCCGCCACCGGCACCGGCACCGAATGTGACACAGAAGACGCGATTGGAGCGGAAGGAGGCACCGGCTGAGGCAAAGGAGTCGCCAAAGTCGTTCCGTCTCCGTCACCATTCGCAGCGCGCCGCCGGCACCGATATGTGACACATAAGACGCCCCGGTGGAGCAAAGGAGGCACCGCTGAGGCACCAGGAATCGCTAGCGGGGGCCAAGGAGCGTCAGGAATCCAGGGTGGTGGCCGGAGCCGGGACCCTGTCAGGTTTCTCGTCACCTTCAGCTCTGTCCACGGGCGCTGGATCCCGGCCAGCATTTAGTCGCTGTGTCTGGTGGGCCGGTGCGGGCTGCTGACCGTGGCAGCTGCAGCAGCTTCTGCGGGCCAGCAGCCGACTGTGACAGCTGCAGGGCTTGCAGCAGGTACGGCTCGATCAGAAGACCGCCGGAGGCGAAGCGGGAGGTGGATGCTACTGTGGTGAGGGTTGTGTCCCCTAGCGGCAGAGTATCGAGCGCGGGGCGCACGCTGACCGAAAGACGCCCGGGAGAGTTGGGACCGTGTCAGCTGGTCTGTAGGCCAACACTACCGGCGCCGCGAGACGAGGGAAAACGCGGGGGACGAGAGAAAACGTTGGAGACGGCGGCAAGGCGTCAGGGGTCAGACGAACGGAGCAGAAAGTGTTTTGCCGGAGTGATCAGCTGTTGCGGTGAAGCAGAAGGGCCGGTGAAGGTGCAATTACTACGTCGGATCCATTCCGGTCCGGTCAGAGGTGATTGAGGCGGGGCCGTGGTAGCGGGCGGGCGGACGCTCTGGGCGGTGAAGACCGTCGGTCGACAGTCTTCGCTCGGCCCCAGTCGGTCGTGTCGGCGGCTGGTGGGTAGTGGTGGGGCGGGGGCGGGAGCCGGTAGTGAGGCGGGGCCGGGGGCGGGGCGACACTCCTCCGTCGGCAGGAGCTGTGTGCAGCTGCCAGGACCGCTGCAGATGACGGCGGCCGCTGCAGCCGGGCCCGGCCGCCCCGCCCCGCCAGCGGACAGCATCGCTCCATGCCCGCAGTGTTGCATGATGCGCTCGGCCGCCGCCGCCGCCGCCACACCGTCAGCGCAGGCAGGGCTCTCTGCCGGCGTAGGCGATAGTTCAACAACCGCTCTCAACGATTCCCCACCGAGCAGCAGAGCGCAAGGAACTCCTTGGAGCAATCAACCACCGCCACGGCCCTCGTGGGCTTCCCATGAACCAGCAGCCCGCGGTCCGCCACTACCTCATGAGTCCCATTCCCCGGACTTACCCCCGTCTACCGAACCGGAGGCACCGGGTTCGCCGTCAGCTGGACTTCAGAAAATGGGCCTGCCGGATCCTCTGCTGGATCCACTGGACCCGCCAGACCCGTTGGACCCTCTGGACCCGGTGGACCCTCTGGACCCGGTGGACCCTCTGGATCCGCCGCTGCCGCCAGGACTGCCGCCACCGGAGCCGCCGTTCCCTCCGGAACGGTCGGCAGAGGCGGCGCGCTGGCGGAGGCTGGCAGCGGCCGAGAGGGACCTCTCGTTCAGCCAATATCTGGTGGTCGCGCTAACGGGGCTGGTGTCGGCAGGTCTGGTGACGCTCGTTGCCGTGGTGATCAGGGTTACCCTTCTCGACAGCGGCAACCCAGGAAGAGTGGAGCCGCTGTGCGCTACTGCCTGAACTGTGAGGTGGTAAGGTTATGGTCGGCAAGATTTAGGCCGCAGACGGTCTGTTTTTTATATTTGATTTGTGAGCATGATGCACTGTTACAATGGTTGTTTTTAAATAAATGTTGAGTGGTAAGACCTAAAGCTATGATCGCTGTCATAAATTTATTGCAGCGAATTTAGCAGGGGCGTCGCCACGAGATTTTGAGTGGGGGGGACAGACACTGGTGGATCCAGCCGTCGGTTGGGGGCAACTTTTTGGGCAAAAAGGTACATTTTGTCTCCCTGGATTTTGGCCGGTCACCTTTTTTGGTATTAGAGCTTAAAAAACATAAAAAAATGCAAAAGCTCAATACATTGTAGCATACATGCTACGGAATATACACATATAAGTAGTAATAACGCTTTATCTCAAACCGACTCGCGGGGTGTCGCCAAAGTTTTCAAGTGGGGGTCAGCTGAAATGTCTCAAACCGACTCGCGGGGGTGTCGCCAAAGTTTTTAAGTGGGGGTCAGCTGAAATGACGAAAAAAAGCTTCTTTGCAGCATTTCAATATGAATTTCCATGTTATAGTAGATTACGTAGTTAATTATTTCGCGGCCGCTTCGCGGCTGCCGAATTTGTACGGGGTTTGCCTGATAAGACCAGAAATATATGACGGTGGGCCTCCGGCCTTGTAGAGAATTAAGTAACTAAGACAAAGTTGTTAAGCAATTTGCGAAACTCTGCAAAGCGGTTGTGAAATTTTCCAGTTTGTTTTTAACTGCGAATAGCTTGGATTTTGACTGCCTGCAAAGGCATTTTGACGATAAATGTTTATTTTTTTCCTTGATCAATTGTTTTAACTGTTACAGTTTTTTTCTCCAAAGGCAAAGCTATATATACATGATAACCGATTGTTTTTTGTGAGGCTTGATCGTTTGGGGGGGCCAAACAGGCCACTTTATGCCTGGGGCACGGCTCTAAATGCCCCCAGGATCGCTAGTGCTAGGTAACGTTTGAATCAGTTTTGAAAGCAGCGAGAGGCCAGGCCTACGACTTTTACGCGCATAAATGGTCCTTGTGTATCTGGAGGAGCTTGGGGGAGATGGCTCGGGGATAGAGATGGAGGGTCCTTGCCTGGTTCCCACTATTTATTAGATATTCGCTTCACCAAGCTGGGTACCACTGGAGCAGGTTCCGGGTGCCGATGTTCGCGTCTTTGCGTTCGCGTTGCCTTTTTCGTAGCTGGGCAAGGCAGACTAACTAACATGTCCGCCAGGCGCCTACAAGTTTGTATGAAGGGAACGGGCCCTAGGGCAAGCAATTAACTGCCAAAGGAAAGGCCTCTGCCAGACACTTAATGGATTTCGATTTCTTCATTTTCCGAAATTTGTATAAGCAATAACACAGCTTGTGATACGAAATTGAAAAAATGCATTGTTTCCGAGTGAAGTGCAGATAAATGCCTGGGGAGACTGTCCGAAACTGGAGGGGATAATCCCCCCCCCAGCCTAACGGTTGGGGGGGACGGTGTCCCCCCGTCCTCCCTGTGGCGACGCCCCTGGAATTTAGTTACATGACACCAGGGGCGCCGCCACCTGAGGACTATCCTGGGAGGGCCGGGCCACCAGGACAGAATCACCCTGCCCCCCCCAAATCAGCAGGATTTTTACATCAGCCCTCTAAACACACCACAGCAAAATTTTATTGTACGAAACATAAATCATCTTGCTGTCTTCTTACCCAAAAGATGTGATGACGCTCCTCAAATGACCAATCATTTAGCTAACACATAAAAATTTAGCTGTGGTGTGCTTATTCAGACATGGCGCATCAAATACAAATGCTGCGCAAAATAACAAAAGGAACATTTGTGTGGGTGTGTGTCGTGTAATATTGATCACTGCGCACCCTGATAAATATCTCCGATAAGATAAGAAAATACCACGATAATCTAAGTGCAAATACGAACGGAATCCGCCGTTTTAAGTAAAGCAGTACGCCAACTACGAACAGAGGACACGATGCTCCCATAGTAAAATCAATCTCCTTATCTCCAGTCACTTCAGCGCCAACTACGGGACACTGCTACTTTTTGTTGGTTTGGTTTGGTGTCGGTGGGTGAACGAACTTAACAACGCCGCGACTTTTGAGATATGGAGGATCCGTTCTACCTTGTTCGGGAGTAAGTAAATTACTATTTTTAATTTCTTAAAAGTGTTATTGATCTAGATGAAAAACTGTTTTTAGAAAAAGCATATGCCTAATGCCAGTTATCCATGCACAACAGTTTTCACCTGGACATCAACTGTTTCTTTGTACCGTGAGAAAGTACGGTTGTGTTGAATGCGTATATGGGGAACTTGGCTCAGTCTTAAGTACTGACATCTTTTGCATAATGTGTTTTTAGTGTCCCAGAGTTATCCTGGCCTCAATGACGATGGTATCGGTGGTTGGGTTATAACCTGTTTACGCAAACACTTTTTGGGATATTTTAATAGTTGTTGGTTTAATTTTTTTGAAAGGTACTAGTTTTTTCACTAAATCACTGCATATTTTTTGGATGTTGGGAATTTGTAGGTTCTGCCTTACATTTTTTTAAAATTTGTTTTGCATCACTGTCATGTTCCGGCCATTGTTTGGAAAGTCAAGCCTCAGTCTATTGTTTGTGTTTTTCAGCCATTTGCATCTGCAGACTAAAAAAAATATTATTTTCTTTCAAAGTTTTCATGGAACAAAACTTGCAAATTCAGACAAATATATAAATGTAAAATAGACCACTTTTCTGACACTGGCTCTCTCAGGCCTGACATTGACCCTCCCAGGCCTGGAATGGGCCCTCTCAGGCCTGGAATGGACCCTCTCATTCCTGGAACAGGCTCTTGCAGGTCTGAAATGGGCCATCTCAGGCCTGCAATTTTAGCTGTTAAAATTGTATTATTGAGGTAGGAATCACAATTTATCAGACATTTATGGGGACTGCCCGCTACCCCTGTGACAGACCTCACTGACTCTATGCATCACCTACCTGTCTAAAAAAAAAATGCTGGCTACGTCCCTGATCTAGAGAGGCTGCTGTGCTGTGGCTTGCCACTCATTGACATTACCAGGATTTTTAGGGCAGGGCGGATATGGGAATCTGTTTGGCAAATGGTAACTACTAACTGCTTAAGCATGATTTTTACATGGAATAAAGAAATTGCATTTGACTTAAATAAAGATAATTGGCATTAGGGCAAACATGTGGTTTTCAGCAACATACTCCATTTTTCTAACCCCAAAATTACCTCAGATTTGATCAGTCTCAGGGGTCACCAGTCAGAGGAAGGGGGAGGGTGTGTGCAAGTTGCCTCACTTTCCCTCCATGGTGACACCTTTGCTGCCACTCTGCTTTATCAAAGGTGCTAAATGATTTTTCCCAGCCCCAGGTATCCCCCATTAGAGTGTACTAAACTAACACCCAAATTGATGTTGATCTATTCTTTTTTATGATATTTTATTTTAGGAAACCTTATCAATACATCCTGTTTTATGCAAGGCAATCATACATTCCCTATGCAATTTAAATTACCAATACCATGCCATTTGTACCAAATATCCTCACCATCTGTTGACTCATTTTACCTGAATCTCCAGCAGGAGCTATATGTATATACCCTTCCTTTCACCTTATCTCATCCTTTCACATTAAAATCTTATCTTTCCTCCTTGTAATCGTATCCTGAGGATACCTGCCACCTCTCCTCCAGATTGCCTGCCATCTAATTCTCGTGTGGCTAACCCTGACATCACCCTGTCGCCAGTGACGTGGTGAAGGCGCTGACGAAGCTGCGGGGCCTGTATCAGCGCCGCAGTGAACTGGAAGCGATCCCAGCCACGGCCGCCGAGCGTACCTGGACAGAGAGTGAGCTCTGTAACGCCCTGCGGAGTATTGAGTGGGACGTCGAGGACCTCCAGGAGACAATCGATATCCTTTGCTGACGACTGCAGAGTGCCGCGATGGGTGGGGCTTTTTTGTGCTGCTGCTGCTATTTGTCGCTGTATTTGCATTCATAAGAAGGGTAGTCTCTATTTACATTAATCATTTGATCACTTAAACATGTAACATTTTCCCATATTATTCCGGTTGATGTTTCCGACAATTGGGACTGCCTGAAGCAAACTGTCTTTTTCTTGCTAATATCTGCTAATAGGTTGTTGGGGCAGATCTGTGCTGTGCCTGTTCCGGGTTGCTACAGAAAGGCAGGCCTACAGTGAAATAACGCTCGGTTTTGATAGGTTGTTGGGGCAGATCTGTGCTGTGCCTGTTCCGGGTTGCTACAGAGAGGCAGGCCTACAGTGAAATAACGCTCGGTTTTGCGACCACCGTCTGTTGGCCACTTCCTTGACTGCCGTGCACGTATCGTGGAGAAGAACCAGAAGCAGTTTCGGCTGAGCGAGGCTGACCTGCAGGCGCGGCGCAGCTTCGTCAAGGCGACGCGGGATGAGCTGACCACGCTGAAGGAGAGGCTGAACCTGAACCGCGCACTTGACTCGGACCGCACCGCCAGGCAGGTACGTCCCTGCAGCTGGTCACCGTCTCCGCGCCGGGAGAGCTGGGTAGCAGCTGGAAGTCTTTTCGAGCTGCAGAAATGGAGTAGAGGGGTGGGAATGGTCGATGTAGGGTTATCTCACTGTTGTCATATGTAGACTGTGGAGTGTGGACACATATTTACGTTGATGGTAGAGCGGCATGTCTTTGGTTTTGGGATGTGAAGCGTACTACTTGGTATGTGATTGCGGTGTGGGTGGGGGAGTTGCATTGGAGAGCCCCTGTCTGCCTCAGGGTGTGTGACTATGACTCGATTGAAATGCTTGTGTAGCATGTCATTACTTGAATGCATGACATTACTTGAATGTTGTTATATCTTCTTTCAGTGATACTCATGTAGAAAGTACATTCACTACAATGACATGTTATGCGGTACTGACTAAACGTACTCAAAATTCGGTCTTATATACTTGCATGCTGAATGTTGATATCAAACATCATTCTTCTGTATTTTGTAGTTCACTTCTGTTTGATTCCAGATGCATGTCTCAATTGCGCCACCATTCAGTGCTGTACTATTGCATTTGAATGCGTCACCATGGCTTATGTCATGCACTTATTGGTGTTATATCTAATTGTAGCTAGTGGTATGAATGCATTTTTTTCTTCTTCTAACATCTTATTCGCTGCTGTTTAGCTCGAGGCTTGCATGTTTTCAGTGTTACCATATTATGATACATGTGCATGGTGCATGTGCGCGTTCTAACCTAGTCTGCATGTATCGTAGGAGTTAGAAGAAGCCAGCGAACTACCACCCGCCTACAATGTGAGTAGGGTCATCGCTCTGGGTCAACGATCGCTGCTAGTGCATGTCGGTGGGTCTGTGATGTCACCACGAAATGGACGCGAAGCTGAGGATTTCATAGCATTAGCATGATTATAAAATCCCTAACATTTATCAGCTAACACTCACGTGATCCCAACATTTCTCCGCATTTGCCTCTTGACTGTTATGCGGTCTTTCCGTATTTGCCTCTTCTTTCCGTAAACTTTCCGTATTTGCCTCTTCACTTTTTCATTAACAATTTTCCGCATTTGCCTCTTCACTTTTTCATTAACAACTTTCCGCATTTGCCTCTTGACGTTTTCATTAACAACTTGGTGTGCTGACGTGCCGTCACCAGCCGCTGCTGGAGCAGCCGTCCTCGACGCCCGAGCGGCCGATGGAGGCCGCCAAGCCGACCGGTGGCGCCTCTGGCGGCGGCTACAGCAGACTGCGCGACGACGAGCCGCCCGACTCGCCGGTGAAGCAGCAGCGTGAGCAGCAGCGCCGCCTAGCGGGGGAACAGGTGCGCCACCTGGAGCAGATCGGCGATTCTGTCGGCACGCTGCGAGACATCTCTCAGCGGCTGGGAGCCGAGGTGGACGACCAGAGCATGTGAGTCACGCTGCTGCTGACAACAGTGGGAGACGGGCTGGGCTTCAGTGATTGGCTGGAGATTTATCATTAATTGGATCCCACCACTGTCTTGGGCCCAATTAGACATCGGTATGAAAGCGTACTGCGTAGCCTTGCGGTATTGTACTTTGTCCTCACCTTTTTGGAGTTTCTTGGGATAATGACCGCCAGGCTGAAAATGGTTGCTTTACTCCAGGGAGTTATAGGGCTCTTAAAAGATTCCTGGTTGGTATGTAATGCAGTTCCTGTTCCTGTTACCCCGTGCTTTCTATGTGTTTCTGTAGAGCGGACCTGCCGTCGTGGTTACGTGCTGTGACCCCGACCCGTGACCAGCTGTACCGGTGTCCTGTCCTGTTGTTGACCTCTTGTCCCCGACCGACCAACAGTATGATTGAGGACCTCAACAACGAGGTGGACGCTGCGCAGGGCAAGGTGGACACGACGCTTGGAAGGATGCTCAAGGTGCTGAGGATCTCTAACGGTGAGATACGCCCCAGGGATGGCAGGTCTGTGGTGTGTCGTGTGTGTGGGCCCTCAGAAGTGCAGAGGCCCTGTGTGTGTTGGTGTGTGTGTGTGTGTGTAGTGGTGTGTGTGCTGTGTGGTGTGTGTGTGTGTGTTGTGTCGTAGTATCGTGGTGTGGTGCCTGTGTGTGATGTGTGCTGTGTTGTGTGTTTGTGTGTGTGTGCTCTAGCGTGTGTGTGCTGTTGAGTGTGTGTGTGTGTGTGTGTGTGTGTGTGAGTGGTTGTGTGTTACTCGGTGTGATAGTCGTGTGTGATGTTGGTGTGTGCCTGAACTTTGTGTGTGTGTGTGTTGCTGTGTGTTGTGTCGTGTGTGCGTGTTGTGTGTGTTGGTGCCTAGTGTGTGTGGCTGCGTGCCGTTCCCTGATGACGCCAATGTGTGTCTGGTGTTGGCTTGGTATTTTTTTCACCGGTGTTATGGCTGGTGCGAGTGATGGCCAGCCACACGCCACTGTCTGTTGTGCTGCATACTGTGTGATGTGTGTGTGGTTGTGTTGCTGTAGTTGTGTGTGTGTGATGGCTGCGCGATGTGTGTTGTGGCTTGGCATGTGTGTGTGTGGTGTGTGCTGTGTGTGTGTGTGTGTGTGTGTGTGTGTCGTGTGTGGTGTTTGTGTGTGTGTGTGTGTGGGCAGTGTGTGATTGGTGGGTGATAGTGTTTTGTGTTGTGTGGTTGTGTGTGTGTGTGTGGTGTGTTGTGTGTGTGTGTGTGTGTGTGACCAGTGTGTGTGGTGTGTGTGTGTGTGTGTGTGTGTGTTGTGTGGTGTGGGTGTGTGGTACAATGTGTTCGTAGTGCCATCAATGTCGCTTTTGTGTGTGTGGTGGTGTGATGTTCTTCGCTGTGAGAGGATCTTCAGGCAACTATGCCACGGCTTTTTTAACCATGAGGCTGATAAGATAGTGTGTGTGTGCTGTGTGGACTGGTAGTGTGAGTGTGCTGTGTGTGTGTGTGTGTGATATATATGTCGTGGATGTGAGAATCCCAGGTTGTGATGTGGTGTGTGTAGTGTTGTGCGTTGATAGGCCTGCCATGTGTGTGTGTCGCTGGAGTGCGTGATGTGGTGCTCGGTGTGTTGTGTAGTGTGCTCGTGATGTCGTGTAGTGGTGTGTCGTGTGTGTATGTGTGTGTTGTGTGTGTGTGTTGGTGTGTGTTGTGTGTGTAGTGTGTGTGTGTGTGTGTGTGATGTGTGTGTGTGTGTATGTGTACTATGGTGTGTGTGTGTGGTGTGTGGGATGTTGTGGGATTTTCCGACGGCGGCAGTTTGTGTGTGTGTGCTGTTGTGTGTGTTGTGTCTTGTCGTGCTGTATGTACGGCCTGCGGGCCGGGCAGGGTTGGTCGGAGTAAGAATAAAGGACCCTCAGGGAGAGGGGGGGGTGTATGTAGATAGGTAGACAGAGGTATAGCGCTGGTGGTGCTGAACACTGAGAGTGTAGACATAATTAACTGACATTTCTATCGTCCCGGACACCTGTAATGATGTTTTCTAGGTTTATTCGTAAAACGAATAGTTATTCTTCGCTTTTCTGAGGTGTCCGAAACTGGGACTTTTTCGCTGTTGGAAAAAGGTGACAATTTGAATATGGTGCTAGCCGCTATATCCAAGCTGCTGTTCATTATTTGTGTGCTAGCGACTTTGGTCTACAAGTTCCCGGTCCTTCTACCCCGCCGCCGATTTGTGCGTCTTTTGAGAGGGGAAGAGTCGCCTGCGGTGCTATACTAACCCCGGTCACCATCTCTCTGCAGACAAGCGCCAGTGGACGGCGATCGGCGTCCTCTCCGGCATCATGCTGTTCATCGTGGTGATGTTCTTCTTCATCTAATCTTCCTCCGGCTGGCACAGACAGCTGGGCGCGGTGGACGGCGGATGCTGTCAGGCGCGATAGAGCGGCCTCCCTACTAAGTCTGTGGCGCCGTCGCGGGCCAGGGGGCACCGCTGGGGGTTGTTGTACCCGTCCGCTGCTACCCAGGTGTGGTCCCGTCCCAGTGCCTGAGCGCAGCTGAGAGGCAGCTGAGAGCGGCGATCCGGACCGGGGTGGTCACTGGAAGACAGCCTACTGAGTTGACTGTGGGCGCCGCATCGCGGGAGGACAGTCCGGTCGCGGTGAGCGTCTGACTGCGCGTCAGTCGCCCTGGCGGCGGCTGACTGCGCGTCAGTCGCCCTGGCGGCGGCTGACTGCGCGTCAGTCGCCCTGGCGGCGGCAGACTGCGGCTGAGTCCTGCTGTCTCACGAGTCAGTTCGGCACGGCCGCGAGGAAAGTGGACGAGATCATCCGAGGCCGATTTGAGATCAGATTCGTCACACGGCGGGGCACGCAGCTTTGACTGGTGTTGGAATCGCAATAGAGAGTGGGACTGAGATCGAGACCAATGGGATCGTGGATTGTCTATGTGAATCGCGGCCGTCCTGAGGGTGACGTCCCACTCTTTGGCGCGGCTGCATGGGGGTATTTTATGCAGTCGTCGCGTATCTGCTTCCTTGTAAGAGAGTTGAGTCGGCCAGCTCGTCCGTCGGGCCACGTTGTGTTGTCGGCGATGACGGGGGAGTTATGCTGGACGAGAGAGCCTAGGCTTCACGCTCGCGTGTCTGTGAGCAATGCATCTTATGAATTGAGCCAGTACTGTACCAGTCTTGGGGGAGTCTTTCTGGACGAGATGCTTCCAGGTGACTTGAGCTTATATTGTCAGGTGGAGATGGGTACGGAGGACTTGTATATGGCACCGTAGTAGTGGATACCGATGAGGCTTTACAGGCCTGATTGTGGCGGGTATGGCGATGCTGTGCTTTGACGCAGCTTAACCATTAAGGTTCAAGTTTATTTACATTACTTGAAATAGTTCTTCAATCCAGGTTGCGCATGCATACTTGCAGTACCTATGATGCATATTTTGATGCAATTTATTCAGCAGACGTTCCTTGCTCAAAATCTGGTGAACGACATCAAATCAGCAGCTCACTTGTGTGTCTGTGATTTTTTGGCGATGAAATGTTGCTTGACAATCATTGTCCTTGTACATGCCGGTTTTGAGTGTCTGTTTTGTTAACGATGGTACTTAATCGTTGGCCATGAAACATATTACTTGTGGTTTATCTACCTACTGTAGTTTTCCTAGTACGAAAGCCAGTATTGAGTATATGCAGTGTTCATGATTATTAAACTGGCATCCTTTGCGTGTGCTCTCGGTATAGCTTCGTTCCTAAAATCTGCTTTAAATATTATGTTTGTGTTGGTGGTTGGTTAATCATATTAATAATCATAACTCGTTTGTTGTTATGATTATTACAGAGATAAAGGTGTGATCATATAATCCTTCTAGTCATGGTCTGATAGATCTCCGATATTCCGATTATGAGAGTTGTATCGAGGGTGTGGTCGTCTATCGTTAATTGCGTAATAAACTGAACGATCGGATAAATGGTTTATTGCCTGTCGCTGTACTTGTAAGATGCAGTAACAGGTACCGATGTTACTGATAAGTGATATACTAGTAGGTTAGGGAAAATACGAGGTTTTGACGGCGGGCGGCGGTCGAGTGACAGCATTGCAGCTCGCCCACTGTATTTATTGTTACTTTCAAAAATCAAAAGAAGCAGTCGTTTTTGGCCCCCATATTTAAGAATGGGATCAAAAATCAAAATTGGTTTGTCAATGATGTTCGCATTTCCTGATTCAAACTCCTCGCAGTCGCAGAGGGAATATCGCACCCTTTCCTGATATGACCTTGACCGTCTTCCTGTAGGATCCAGCGAGACTTCATCGGTGCCGCTCTTCCGGCTTCTCCGACAGACACCCTCCAGGCACAGCCTCAAGAGATTCCTCCTCAGACCGTCCTTCGTCGTTTACCTTCTTTCGACTGTGGTACCGTCACCCCACCGCGCTTACGAGCGTGGCGTTACAGCTTCGGCGTCCGCTCAGTTGACTGCACACGGTAACAGGCTCAGTAGCAGCCGCAGACAGACAGACACTCAGGCAGACGGCGGATGTGGCACGCGGCTGCAACGGTCGGCCGGGCTCCTATCCTACATCCGGTCATATAGGTCTGACTGGGGCGGGATAGCCCCCGCCTGCCACCCGCCACTGCCTGTCATAGAGCCTTGCCACCGCCGCCCCGCGATCCAGGCATGACGTCATCGCAGCCAGCTGACTGAATCAGCGCCGCCGCGCGCTCCGCTGGCTCCGCTGCTGGAGCGGCAGTGCGGGTTCGACTGGTGCCGCGGTGGGTGAGAGCGCTGGTGTGTGTGAGGTGCAGACGGCGTGGTGAACAGTGCGGCGCAGGATACACGGGCGAAGTGACAAGACAAGGAACTGAGGTGAGTTTGTGAGCGGTGAGCAAGGCAGAAAAGACGTTGACCGGAAACTGGACGGGGATGTGTCGCGCAGATTTAAGCTCCAAACTGGTCGCGTATGCTGTCACGACTTGCGGACATGTTAACGTTCTCGGTAACTCTCGGGAAGATATTACGATACGGGCTGTTTGAATCGCCTCAGCTTAGCTTGCCCTTGACTGGCTGAAGTCACGATTTGAGTGCCGCGCGCGGGCCGTTCCACTGATTCGTTCACGCCTGTTGGGTGTTATTCATTGGCCGTTCAGCTCAACATTTGCTAGTGGGTCAGTGAAATATAACACACACATTGCAGTTTGTATTCAGCATAGGCGACCTAGCCTTGCGAAATAGCATCACATCACCAACCACGCATATACACACACACAAACACACACACACACACACACACACACACACACACACACATACGCACACACACAGACATACGCACTCGCATCCGGCACCGACCCTCGTCCTCGGCGCAGAAAGCTTCCGAGCCGCTCCGCTCTTCCGGAGCTCCGCCCGCCAGCTTCGGTGCGGAATGTAACCGGCTCAGCTCGAGCTGCAGCGGTCCCGCGGTTGGTCCGTGGGAATGTTTCCCAATGTAGGTACACCTCGGCAGTGGCGCCTGGCCGGCCGGCTGCATGGCCACTCCAGGTCAGCGGCAAGGTAGACTGCATGTTGATCGCGCAGTCTAATTGACGAGCCCCATTGTCTGGTTGGACTCGTCTGCATGTCGGCGACTGGAGACGAGACAAACAGCGAGTGCAGACGGCGCGAGGGCGAGACCCGCGCGCACCCTGCAAGATAGGCAGCGACCTGGCGTTTTTCGCCCGAGTTGTTCTTTGTTGGATGGTGAGCGAGGCGGGCGAGCAAGAATGCTCGCGATACGGCCAGCCGGAATAAATTTACATGATTGCATAATGCAACGTAGTTTGTGACGCTATATAGTGGTGCAGTCGGACGGAAGCGGAGACAAGGAGTGGACGACGCGAAACGCGACCACAAATCAGGATTGTTTGTGCCGTATATGCCACGTCGGCAGTAACTGGAGACAAATATTCCCCGTCCACCCATCATCTAACTCCTCGGACTGTACGGACTGATAGTGTTCGTTGTACCCGGAGCCAACACTCTCAATCCCTGACGACTGGTTCCGCCAACACACTTGGTGCGGCCCGACCTGGCCTGGTCATGTCACCAAGCCCGTACCGACTCAGCAATGCATGACGTTATAATATCGCGGCTCGTCTCAGCACCATCCCAGCCCGCCTGTTGTGCGTCATAGACCTGTGCAGCGTTGCTGAGCTCCGTGTCGCTGTTCCGGCGCTGTTGTGGCGCGCGGCAAACCGGTTTGGCGCACCTCCGTGTGGTTACGCCGGCCGTCAGCTCGTGGCTCCGTAGTATTCCTCCTCGTGCCCGACCGCGAACGGCTAGCGACCAGCTCCGGTACGTCCGGTGGTTACAGCTCAGTGAGTGTCTTCCCACCCCCGCGGCCCGGAGGGCGGACCCCACAGACGGGGGCAGCGGCCGGCGTCTCCTGTCTCCTGCGGCCGGCGTCTCATGTCTTCTCCCGCGGAACATTGGGAGTCATGCAGCAGAGTGGAACTGTTAGGACGATGTGTCCGGGTCAGGCGCTTTTACGAGCCTAGCCTTGACCAGGGCTTACAGGGACGGAGGACACAGTCGCCAGTCCTAACTCAGCCGATGCTAACAAGGGCTTAGTTATTTATTGAAGGATTAGTTTGGAAGATGGTTGGCTAAACTGCTGACGGAGCGACAACAACATCTGAGATTTAGTGACAGCCAGAGTCGTTCCTCACTCTTACTCCACTCATCGTTCTTCGTCGGTACTTCGAATCACGAATGTATGAGTATTGAGCATATATACTCTGCTGGTATTAGAGTCTGCGCAGGCTTCACGCAGCTTCTGCACGCCCTGGAAGAGACGCTGCTGCTGCGTCTGTCAGCCCGGTCCCTGTCGTCCGGCCACCCAGAGAGCAGCGTGTTATTGATGACCGCGAATCGCACACGTCCGGTCTGCCCGGCGCCCGTCCGTCGCCTGTCCTGCGTCCTGTGCCGCTCTCTGTGCCGCTCTCTGTGTCGCTCTCTCCGCCGCTCTCTGTGCCGCTCTCTGTGACGCTCTCTGTGCTGCTCTCTGTGCCGCTCCCTGTGCCGCTCCCTCCGCCGCTCTCTGTGCCGCTCTCTGTGCCGCTCCCTGTGCCGCTCTCTGTGTCGCTCTCTGTGCCGCTCTCCTGTGCTGCTCTCTGTGCCGCTCCCTGTGTCGCTCCCTGTGCCGCTCTCTGCGCCGCTTCCTGTGCCGCTCTCTGTGCCGCTCTGTGCCCCTCTCTGTGCCGCTCTCTGTGCCGCTCCCTGTGCCGCTCTCTGCCGCTCTCTGCGCCGTTTCCTGTGCCGGCCTCCTGTGCCGCTTCCTGTGTCGCTTTCTGTGCCGCTCTCTGTGCCGCTCTCTGTGCCGCTCTCTGTGCT
Source organism: Semibalanus balanoides (assembly GCA_014673585.1). Taxonomy (NCBI): domain Eukaryota; kingdom Metazoa; phylum Arthropoda; class Thecostraca; order Balanomorpha; family Balanidae; genus Semibalanus; species Semibalanus balanoides. Next base: position 52,643 of record VOPJ01012886.1, read on the forward strand.
GCTCTCTGTGCCGCTCCCTGTGCCGCTCTCTGTGTCGCTCCCTGTGCCGCTCCCTGTGCCGCTCTCTGTGCCGCTCTCTATGCCGCTCCCTTTACTGCTTCCTTTGCTGCTCTCCGTGCCTCTATCTGTGCCGCTCCCTGTGCCGCTATATGTGCCGCTCCCGTGTCGCTCCCTGTGCCACTCTCTGCGCCGCTCTGCTGTGTCGCTCCCTGGTGTGCCGCTCCCTGTGCCGCTCTCTGCCGCTCTCTGCGCCGCTTCCTGTGCCGGCCTGCTGTGTCGCAGGTCGCTCCCTGGTCTGCCGCTCTGCAGGTCGCTCCCTGGTCTGCCGCTCTGCAGGGCACGGCAGGGTCCAAAGTGTAACGAGGGCGAGACGAACAGGAGGGGCACACCCCTGTTTCATTTCATACCGACAGACCCGCTGTCTCGGACTGTCGCCAGCGTGGTGCAGTGCAGTGCGAGGGCCGGCTGCTTGTGAGCCGTCTACTGTCGGGGATGACTGCTGTATTTCTGTGAAGCCTTTGACGGGCGAACGAGAGTAGATGGGTGAAGGAGGCGCGACCAACTACGGCCGGGCGTAGTTAAACAATGCAGCTAACTAGGGTGGGCGTCCCGGCCAACACCCACCCGGCGTCTCAGCCGACACCCAAGCGACACGCGGAAGGCGGGTGCTTCCCCCGGGCGGGTGCCTTCTGTAGGAGGTGGAGCCGCCCGGCCCGGTGGTGTGGCCCGTGGAGCCGCCTGGGTGGGTGGTGGCGCGCTGCTGAGTGCCGGGGCAGGCTGGCGTGACCGGGGGCCGTCCATCGCCGTGACACGGCTGGTCGCCTCGCCTCACCGCAGGACTCTGGCCTCGCTCGCCGCCCACCGCCGCCACCTGCCGCTCTGACAGCCGGCGGAGAGAGCGCGGGGTCAGCTGCTGGGTCAGCTGTAGCAGACAGACAGCGGAATTCTGCGGGGCTGAGACACGGGCAGAATAGAGTTCAAGCTGGGCCAGGCTGATACTGAAGCTGCTGGGCTCAATTAAGCTGAGCTCAGTTGAGCTGAACTCACTTGGGCCAAGGTAAGGTAGGAAAAGCTGTATTGCGCTGTGCTGTTTTTGCTCTACACTGGGTTGAGCTGCGGCCGTTCAGTGCCAATCAGTCTGGGCGTGGCGGAGATCGCCCGTTAAGAGACACTGATGAGACACGCGGTAGATCGAAAGCTGTCGGGCCGTGCCGGGCGGCACAGACAGCAGACGGACGCCGTGGCCAGAGACCCGGGGTGGCTCTGTTTACGCCCGTCGGCTGCGGATGCGGCCCGCCGCCCGACCCGGCGGCGTCTGGCGAGCGTCACTTGACTGACGACGCTCAGTTGGATGCGAAAGCAAACCCAACACCAGACAGACTAACCGTCCGCTTGTTAGAAGGCAGGGCGGTAACAGTTGATTTAGGAGATTACTTTTTAATACAAAATTGGAGTTATTGCGTGCAATCGGCAGATTAATTAAATGCATGTATAAGTTTAAAATTCAATTCATCCACATTCAGTATATAAATGCACCTTTACCGAAGTTAGTTTGAAAACAGTAATACACGTCAAGCATATACCTTACCATAGATAACAGTAGGTCTACTGTTATCTATGACCTTACCTATACTACAGACCACTATATATATACATATATATACATATATATATATATATATTTATATATATATATGAATATAAATATGTTATATATATAGTATGTCCTATATATCATATATATATATATTATATATATATATATATTATATATTATATATATATATATATTATATATATATATATATATATATATATATAAATTATACTATAGTTAAATAGGTACATTATTGGTGCATTATACTTCTCCCCAATTCTCGCTATTTAAAAAAAAAATTGTTCTGAAGCGTTCATTGATTTTCAACATAAATCCATAAGACATCTTCTAAAACCTTATTATTGCAAATATAAAGCTAAGTATGTACTATGTAGGTCACTTATCACCTCTCATTTAATGAAGAAGAAGAAGACAAAATGTAACTAAATCGGCCGAGTAGCTCGTTTTTCTAATATCCTCGGCATTTAGTGCATGCGATTTATGCTTTCAGCGTCACTATTCTCGGCGCATGTTTTTCTTTTGTTGATTGCTTAACTCATTTTCCAAATTAAATTACTTAAAGATGCTATCGCGTTGACAGGGTAAGAGAAAGATGACACATACAAATAAATCAAAAGCATATTATCTCCTCTTAAGAAAGCTAGTTAATTTAATCTTCCGCGTCGTCTGTCATTCAGCGTGCTGCGTAGTTTAAATCGAAGGCTATAAATGTCCAGATCGGACTTCTAGCTGGTCCCTGGGTGTCTGGTTTCCACTTGTTTTGCTTGTCAGAACGCCTTGGTCAGAACACACATTTCCTATTAACAACCGGTAAACGGAAGATACGGGCGACTTGCAACGGCAGAATTTGATGACGGGAGATGATCTCAACTGTTGCTGTGCAGTTAGTACCTATAGCTGCTGCAGTGATTGCAATCAATCATGCAGCAGTTGGTTGCTACTACTGTTTGGTTCTTTGACGCAGTATTTTGCTAATGGGTGCTCTGTGTTCACTAGCCGGTCCCAGCATGTGTTTGTTGTTCAAATGATCGGCCCCGTGACCAACTAATCGCGCAGTTCGAAACAAACATGACTTATATCCACATGACTGAAAGCAGATGCGGATCTAGCCCACCCTCTTGAGCCGGTGCGGATCTAGGGCCCACCCCGCTGAGCCGGGTCGCGCCCGTAGGGCGCAACTTTTTGTATGCGGCGCCCCCCCCCCCCGACCAAAATCCTGGACCCGTGCCTGCTGAAAGGAAAACGCTGAACTTAAACGTCTCCTGCTACCTGTTGTTGTACGATGCATATTCAGTATTCATATACAGGATTATATTAAGTACATAGTTAGGTTAAACAACCGTAACGCCGGACTCATCCCAACACCGAACGTTTCATGCCGTTGGTGATCTAGACGCTTCTGATGCACTGAAGAATGCCAATAGCATAACAAGTACGGTGTTATATTTTCCTTATACATAAAACTATAGGCGTCGCCACAGCATTTTGATTGGGGCAGCCCGATGTTGGGGCGAGGGGGGTTATAGCCAGGTGTCTGGCCCCCGCTCCCAGGGCTAATGTTAAAACCCTGAAAATCGGGGAGAGGGGGGCTGAAGCGATCCTGGGGACCATCCCCCCTAACCCCCGTGCCGACGCCTCTGTATCAAGCACACATCACATCCACATGTGTATCTTCGGAGTCAAGTCCGGTAGCAACATTGGGATTAAATAATTAATTAGGCTGTGAAATTGACGCGTGAGCGCGTTTTTGCAGCGTTAACGAACTCGCCATAACAACGGTAGACATCGTATAGCGACAGCTGGGTAATGCACTTTGTCAGCATACTGCAATTTGCCACACAACTACGCGTTCTGCCTTCAATACTACATACTGTCTTAATTGCTATATACAGCGGTAGTTCCCTGTCTCTCCTACTCGTCAGTGTCACTCCTTTATATCGCACTGTTGAAGTTTTCGTCGCATGCTATTGCTTCCCAATGTCTGCAGAACTTTTTTTACCAGCACGACCTCAAACAGGTTTCCCAAACAGTAAACAGTTATATTTTATTTTGCATCATGTGGCTAGATAATTAATTCACGAGAACTTGTGGCCCCGTCTATTGTTGCTCGACATATGGGGAATTACAAGTCATTTCACACATACAATATGAATAAAAGGACGTTTCCTAGAAGACGAATTCAGCATGTCTGTGCCACACGTTGATAATTTGATTAGATTAAGCTCCTTATCTGTCAGCACCAAACGTTTTTAAATCCTATGCATGTAGCTTTGGTTTAGGGTAAGCAGCTTCGGGTAAGTAAAATCATGTTAGATCAATCATGGACACAGACAATCCAGAATTTCTACTTGACAGCAATATGGTAATATTTACAATTAAACTGATTTCATTGTAATTGCTTTTCATAAAGCCTGCATGTAAACATACCTACCTGTAAAGCAGTTTTATCCGCAGACGATGGATGACATAAAGGTTCATTTCGTGTCCGCCTTTGTCCGTGAAGTTCTGACGTCAGACGTCTGACCACCGATATCAGTTGCGTTGCCAGTTGCCACCGCTGAACTCTATAGAGATGGAAGGCGCATTGGCCGGAATACTGGTCTATGTTGCCACCGTCTGACGTTCCATGCAAACCATTACTTTTGCTATTTGAATAATGCACCATGTTGTTAAGCATTTATACTGGAGTCTTAAAAGGGCTGTTTCACCTTGTATTGGTTTTGAACAGAGATAGCCATTATCTTTGGCCGTTATTTAAATGTCTTATAACTACTAAAACCTTTCAACCAAAACTTAGCCGTTTGTTAAGCAATTACATTTTTAATTTCCAAATTGGGGTTCTATGGGCTAGTGCGCCGCTGATTGGCTGACAGCGACTTCAAGATTGTTGGTCCTAGGAGAAAACGACTTGTGCTTTCTCGAACCTTGGCTGGATTACCCGTCCCACTGCGACTGCGATAATACAAATATTTGTTTACACCCTGTCCACCCTTGATATTTGCATGTTGTCCACCCTGCAAGTCGCCATAATTGTCTAAAAATATTTTGCAATTTATTTTTACAGCCATAGGTAATATATAGCTCTATAAAGCTCCATTAATGGCGCCATTGTCCCAAATTTAACAAAACTATTTTGATAAAGCTAGTGACTTTTCCAGAAACAAATATCACCATTGTTTTCAACAGCACTTATGCTTCATAATTTTTACTGCAACCGGCGTATATTTGACAACTTCCAGAAAGGCGAAGCATTCCTTTTAACACAATCTTCACCATATTTCAAAGACGCTAAGACTAAGGCTGCGTGCCGATGACCGTTATCCAGACGACCTGTCTGGATTTTTGCGTGGAATCACGTTTCTGGCGCCCCGATGCCTATCACTGTATCACGACTGAAATGCATACCTCTCTCCAGTTACACTGCATGTCATGAGCTGGGTGACACCACCGGTCGACAGCTAACGCTCAGCCATGTCGTGCCTTGCTGTGACGTGCTGTGACGTCACGTGACGTGGCATGACGTTCCGCTCCGCTCCTTGACGTGACTGTCCGCGATCGGCCGCCTCACGTCCATCTGACGTCACCCACTCCGCCGCTGCCACCTCTATGCGGCAACTGACACCGCTCCTGGGCGCGTGCGGTGCGGCGGCTGGTCACTGGTCAGCGGCGGAAATTGACCTTAGTGACTCACGGCTGCCAATGTAGCGCCGCTGGTAATCTGTGAATGTGCCGCGGCTGGTGACTGGACGTGGCACGCTGACTCACCCGCGGAGGCGCGGGGGCTGCTCTGAAGTGATTAGTGAATAGTGATGGTTCACCGGTGACGCACCCACGTGACACGCAGCCCATCTCGGGTCTCCGGCGGTGACGGCTGGCGGTGAATCGAAAACTCCCACGCGTACGGCGCGTGTATGAGTTCATTTCAGACAAGGCCCCGCCCTGGTTATGCGCTCGATTAGGAGGTTCGTACGAGTAGGAGGAGGTTTGATTATTTATAACGGAGAATCAGCGGCTCGTTTCATCCATCGCCATAGGCTCATGTCTGCGTTTGTGATGAATTATTTCAAGCGTTCTTCTCTGTTTATTCCAGGGCCGTCAACGGATCACGTGCGGAGGAGGACAGTGTTGAACTGATACCCAGCCGCGGCAGTCTCGGCCAGGAACACGGTCGACCCCCAAACAGCAGCCATGACGGTCCGGACTGTGACTGTGCCGGCCGTGCTCTGTCTCCTGACGATGACGTCCGCCTTCAACCTGGACACGCTGCACCCGGTCATCTTCCAGGGGCCCATCACCGACGCCGAGGAGTCCCGCGGGGCCTCCTACTTCGGCTACGCTGTGGGCCTCACCAAGGCAGACGACGGTGCCTGGTAAGTGTGAGAGAATCGTGTCATCATGTGTCATTGCCCTGTATGGTGGGTGCCCGCTGTGGGCCGGGTTTAGCAATGTCGCTTTGGACGATCGACAGAACCACGCTGCTATATCGATGTTACTCGGTATTTCGCTGTGTTTTCCAGTGTCCCGGTATTTCGCTGTGTTACCCAGTGTCCCGGTATTTCGCTCTGTTACCCAGTGTTCCGGTATTTCGGTACCCGGTATGCCATCGCTGTGAAAACTCATGTAGGTATATTCCCATCTTGACCCCGACCTAGTCTCCTGATGTCCTGCCTCTTCTAACGGACTGCCATTGTCATGGGACCGGAGAGAGAGAGCCTTTGTATGCCGTCTGCGTCCAGCTCTGACCCGTATCTAGTACCGCTGACGGCTGTGCTGACCATGCCGTGTCCGGCCGCCCGCCTCCGGGTCCGGTCGGAAAGGGTAACGGCGCACCGCCCCGGGGACGGCTGGCTGCCGCACGGGCAGCAGGTGCGGCAGCTCGTCCAATCCTATGACGTCATACAAGTCGAGCAGACAAGACTCCACCTAGGAGCGGGCGCGGCCGATAGCGAATCTCAACGGTCGGCAGCTAGGAGACTGCCACGCTTTGTGTCGGCCGGCCGGCCGCACCCCGTCACTCCCTCACTCCTCCCGCCTCGTCACTGCCGCCCCGTCACCCCGTCACGTGGTCACTCGGCCCCGTCACCCCGCTCCCCAGGCCGTGACCGCCGTCGACATGCCCGCCGGCGACGCTGCCCGACCGCCGCCGATTGAAAAGAAGCCACCGGAAAGAGCGCCCGCTTTTTGATGAAGTGGCCCGCCGGATCTGTTGAGTGGTCTTCCGGCAGAGGGTTGTTGTGACTTTGGCTCGGCCGGGGTTGGGCTGCTATCGGTCTATGCATCCCAGGATATTCGATATTGATGCCGATTCTATCGCGACAAGTGCCGATCTGCATATACTTGATTTACAAGGAAAACGTCCGCGAGCTGCAGTTGTCCGATTGAACTGATTGCATGCCTAACAAGCTTCCTGAATATATTCCCCCTCGTCCTTCCTGCCTATTATTCGTCATCCAACTCAATCTGCCGGCTGCTCCCTTCATTCCGCCACGTGGTCTGGGGGAAAAGAACAAAGAGCGACTTTGAATTTCAGCAGCTGCAGTAAATCAGACGCTTTACGTAACGCGAACAACCCAAACCAAGAGGCTACTTTATCTAGATCATCCGCTATCACTTCCTTGCAGCACGTGAGGTGTAATATGCATCGATATACACGCCGCCTTCGACGCCTCGTGGCTCGCACCCCCACGTCGGCTCCACCGCCACCACCGCTTACCACCCTTGTCATTCGTTGACCTTGTGCGCCTGATGTTGTGTAAATGAGTGGGAGTTGTTGGTCGGTGGTCGCTGCAGCCTGACGCAGGTCTAGCGGCGCCATTGGCGGCGGTGCGGGTCAGGGGTGAAGTGGTTGACCTCCGCTGAAGCCCCGGCGGCGGACGGAGGGCGCGGCCGCGCAGTCTGTCTCACGTCCGCCGTGAGACGCCGCTGCTGATCGCTGACTCGTGACCCCGTGACAGCGCTGTCCATCAAACGGACGTGACTCTGCTCCGTGCCGGACCGCCGTACTCGCCACCCCGGTCACCTTTCTCGCCGTACCTGGCCCACCCCGCGCTTCAGCTATGCTTCTCAGCCGTACTCAGCTCACCTATTCGGGTCACGTCTCGTCCTCGCTAGTACTCACAGCTACCATCGGTCACCTTATCTCGACCGTACAGCCACACACCACTCGGTCACCGCTTTCTCGCCGTTCGCCCCGTATTTTTCCTGGTCAACTTTCTCGTCGAGCTTCGTCCAACCGGTCGAGATTCACCTTTTCTCGCCCCGTACTCGCCCCTCGGTCACTGTGCTCGCCCGTTCTCGCCAACTGCGATCGGTCACGCTTTCCGTCGCCGTACTCGCCACCAGCCGGTCACCTTTCTCGCCGTATCGCCACCCCGTCACTTTCTCGCCGTACTCGCCACCTCGGTTCCACTTTCCTCGGCCGTTCTCGCCAACCGTAACCGGTCACGCTTTTCTCGAGCCGTTCTCGCCCCAACCCTTCCCATTTGGGTTGTAATCCTCCTTGCTTCCCCCCACCCCCCCGCCAAAAATAATTTTCATATGTCTCGCCAACACCATTCCCAAAAGTGAGCAATAACAATAAAAATGAGCGTTATAAGGAGCCGCCCTGCCCCTCTCCCCCTCCGCACCGCCACTTGTTTCTTGAGTGGCCTAGTGGCCACAGGCCGGCTCTTCGTCGTCGGTTGAGACAGCGTCGTGCAGCGCGAGCGGCTCCGAGTGCCGCCGGACCTTCTCGTTCCAGGATTGGACAGGGTATGAAGCCGGGCTGCTCCGGCCGGCCGGCTCTCTTGTCTCGATCTGGACAAGGGAAAAGACGCTGCTCCGGCCGGCCGGCTATCTCGTCTCGGTTGATCAGGGCGCGCTCGGTTGCTATCCAGAGGCTTCTCTCACGTCTCGGTTTAGACAGGAGTAGTGAAGTCCGCAGCTGCTTCGCGGCCTCCGGCTTCTTGTCTCGGTTTTGGACAGGGGTAAAAGAAAGCCGGCCTGCTTCCGTGTCCGGGTTCCGGCGTGCTGCGTGTCTCGGTATTTGGACTAGGGTCCGCGCCGTCTCGCTGCGTCCGAGGCCGGCTTCCTCGTCTCGGTTGGACAGGGCGCGCCGGCTGCTCCGTTGCCGGTTGGTACGGGACGCGCCGGGTGCTGCGTGCCGGCCGATCACCAAAGGCTGTTCCGGTGGACGTTGGCGAACAAACACTCTCCTCCTCTGCCGTGGCCGCTTTCCCGGAAAGCCGGCTTCACACACAGCCCGCTCCGCACGAGCGCAGCGGTGCACGGTGCAGCGGTGCACAGTTCAGCGGACGCACTGTGCAGCAATAGTATGAGCGCTGAATTGCTCTGACCGGTCGCCCCCGCAGAGCGGCGGGGCGTGGGTGCAGGTCGCGCCCACCGGTGGTGTTGCACCGTCCGGGCCGCAGCGGGACGGATGGACTGCGGCGGGCCACGGACGGGCGGACGGGCGCGGCGGTCTGCGGTGTGATATACTGCCGTACCGGGCGGCGGTGCGGCGGTGCGGCGGTGCGGCGGTGCGGCGGTGCGGCGGTGGCGGCGGCGGCTTTGGTGCGGTGCTCACCGGCCAGAGCCGGGCATTGCACAGACGGCGGCTCCGTGACCGCCGCGGGCTCGATGCGTGGGAACTGCTCCGCCCCTGCAGCGGGCGGTGCGCTGTCGGCCAGGTCTAGCCTGCCAGGCTGTGGTCGGTAACGCTGCAGGGTGGTTCGGCCACCTATCCGCAGACAGGCAGTGTTCGCCGGTCCCACCAAGGCAACGGTCCAACCGATACCGACTGTCACGGGAGGTATGCCAAGTCACGTGGTCAAAACCGGACCAGTGCGGCTGGTCCGCTAATCGGTGTCCCCACCTCGCACCATCGCTTTAATTGGCCTGTCGGATAATGAGCCTGACGAGAGCTGGTGGCGCACTTCACGCCTCATCGAATGATTGAATCAGACACTCCATCGCTTACCGATCAATCGCTACGTGCTGCGGTAGTTCTTCAGGAAGTTTGTGGCAAATTAACCTGCTGGATGAAGCGTAAGTCTGTGACCGGAAAACGTAAACTGGCTCGTGCTTTTTCACAGTGGATTACCTCGGAATAGCTATACATAATGCGTTTCGATCCCATTTTCTTGTCAGCAGTATGACAGCATGTAATCGATGTAAGCGATTATGTCTCGTATCAGCCAGCTGAGCCATTAACGCTACTTCCTGTCCAACGGAGGAACTTCAAACCATCATCGCGGGGGGCACTGACACCCAGCAGTGGTCTACATTTTCCCATGTCTCCAGCGGCGAGTCCCCATTCTCGGATCGTGAGCTCTCCCCCTGATTGGGAGACTCCTGGACACTGAGTCCGCCCGGACAGGCCATTGTGTTGGCGCGCGTCCCGCCCTCCGCCGCCTCTCATTAGCATGATTACCACCAACGCACGCTGCGGTCCGCTGTGTGGGATCAGCGGGCGTCGGCCGCGGGGCAGGAGGCGCGAGCCGGGTGTCAGCAGTCAGCACCCCTCAGGCTGTGCACGTGGCAGACGGGAGAGGTGACCTACCGACGCGCCGCGCGTGACAACACCGTGTCTCTCGGGAAGCGCCTTGGTCTGCACGTTCCTTGTGTGCGTGTTTCACGTGCCGTGCGTTCGTGCTCGGGTGTGAAGAGAGGTCCGCGCTGCAATCTGAGTGGGCTCTATAGACAGGAAACCCTGCCCTCCCCGCACAGTGAGTTGTTCATCCTACACAGGGAACTGCCCCCGCCGCACAGTGTGGTCACTGACACAGGGAACCTGCCCCCGCCGCAACAGTGGTGGTCACCTGAACAGGAACTGCCTTCGCCGCACAGTACCACAAGCACTCTGTACTTGGTCTCACAGAACATGGGCTGGGCTGGAAGGCAAACTCAGCCTTTCACACCGCCCCGAAACGTCGGTGAATTCCCCATCAAGTGTGTCGCAGCGGGCGGCCTGAGGTGCTAGGTAGGCGTCGAACGCCCCGATTTCTTGTCGACACAAGACATACTCTAAGCTGTGTTCCTGACCGTGGTTCACAGGATGGGCCCGGTGTGGGTGAAAGGTTCATCCTGGGCGACTCGGCGGCACTTATACTCATACATTCACTTGCAGCTCTCACTCTCTCTATGATCTCCAGTAGATGTTAGTACATAGGTGCAAGGCTTCAGTGGACTTCTCTTGTGTGATTAGCGTCGTTTGCTATACGGAATCGGAGTGTCACCTTTCAACAACCGTAGTCATCCCGCACGGCAATCCTCCTTGCCACCAGTTAGGAACTCGCGCAGATGTCCTCATGTGCGGATGCACCAATTGTGAATTTTACTGTGTGCCAGCAGGAATTCAACTGATATCGATTTTCTTCTATGCTGGATTATCTTCTCATGCTTATATATATGCTCGAGAGCATGTTCAAGCCACCTCAACATCTCTTGCTCCCTACATTTCAATTTTAGCGTGCGGCGTGCGCGACACTCAGCCTGCATACCCGCAAGTCATCTGAGCGCCTTAGAATAACTTTAGTCACTAACTCTAGTATGGCTGCTTCGCCGGCGCGTGCAATTGCACGGGTCGCAGAACCAGTGGTCCGGATGGCTGATCCAGTTCTTGAATGAAGAGTATCGACAGTGGATCTAGGAGACCGGGGACACGCGAAAGCGGAGGGTGTGCAAACGTCAACAGATGGCCCTTAATAGATATATACCGTAACAGGTATTACAGCATGTATTGGGTGTGTTTTAGCGCGAGTATCTGGATCCGGTCCTAATGTTTGACGGCGACATATCAGTCGGCTGAGATCAGTGTCCGGTGTGTTATCGCTAAAAGCTTTCGCTGTTGCTAAATCGGTACAGAATTAACAACCAGTCTGCAAGATCCTGTGGAACAAGGCTCTGCAGAGGTGCCAATTTGTCAACCCTGCACCAATAAATGTCGTCTAATTGGAGACCTCTAGAGACGAGAGACAATAATCAAACCATGCTTGCGGGTGGCCTTCGGATGTGGTGTCACCTTTCCAGAGTGGCTGCGGTTGTTTAGGATGTTGCAACGCAAGGACTCGTCAAGAAAATGGTCCACTGTGACTTGTCCCCATCATTGGTCTTCCGCTATCTGTCCGTTTCTGTCCGTTACTGTCCGTTTCTGTCCGTTACTGTCCGTTACTGTCCGTTACTGTCCGTTACTGTCCGTTACTGTCCGTTACTGTCCGTTACTGTCCGTCACAGGCTGCTGCCAGAGATGGGTTCGGACTGGCCGACAGCGACTTTATCACGTCACGGTGACGTGTAATAGTCACCGCCATGAGATGCACTGTCTTGGCCACTGACGTCAGGCATCGCTTGATTGCTTGACGCTCTGGACCTCCAGGAAACGGCACCGACACTTTGTGGTGATCCTGCCACTTCGATAGAAGTGCTCTCGGCACAATAGTTTAAATAATAGCCGTTTTCACGATGGCTTATTTTGCGCGAAATGTTTTAAAACATTTTAAAATGTTTTTAAATGTTTTAGTAGTAACCGCTTTCACGATGGACTAATTTGCGTAAAAAAATGTTTTAGCCTCACCCTACGGTCCCGTAGGGCGAGGCCAAAACATGTTTTTTTCGCAAATTAGTCCATCGTGAAAGCGGCTACTACTAAAACATTTTAAAACATTTTAAATGTTTAAAACATTTCGAGCAAAAATAATCCATTGTGAAAACGGCTAATATAAATTTTTGTCACTTTACTGGCTGACGGAAATGCGACTGCCAGCCTTGGTGGGGCATTAGAGTTACAAAAAGTTCTGGGCGCTGGTACAGAATGGTCACAGCCGTACTGAAAGCTGTGACTGGCTAGGCCAGCGCCATAAGATTAGCATTTGCACGCCCTAACGGACCTTAAAGCAGTGACTTGCCAGCTCATTCCCGTGGCCGTGATAGCCTGTGACAAAATATTTATATTTTGCACCTTCTAGTGGGCATACATAAACGTTCAAAATTCATATTTGTGATTCGTTGCAACAGAAAATCAACACACTTCAAGAACAACCAACCATTCAAAGATACATTGTGTCCGTTCCACTGGATGCGTGCATGTTTTATCGGCTTGACCCTGTGGTACCGGTACTAGAAATAACCTGTTTACTGTTTGATTGCGCGGGAACCTACAACGAAGATAAATCAGCTCCCAATCAGCATTTTAGCTATTATGGTCGGATACCATCCATCATACTACGTATGCATCATTGTATAATCCAAAACCAGGCAACATACTTTCACACGTTATGCTTATCCAAAAATACATATCCCTTCAATTACGATCAGAACAGACAGCTAAATTAACGTGGCTGTCGATTTAAACAGGCACCAGAAATCACACTGTCTGCTTAAAAAATCGGCACATCAACCGCCATTCTGATGAATTAGGCTCACACCTCTTTTGGTCGGACAAACCCTAACAAACAGCCACGCGCTGGCGCCCCTGGGGCGTCTCAGCTGTCATGGAACCGTAACACGACACATTTCTGAGAGCCGTCCGACGGCGCACTGTCACAGTGTCACACCGAGCGCCGTCCTCAGTTGTCTCCGACAGCGCCTCCCTCCCCTCCCCTTCCCCGCGGAGGCCATGTGGCGTGGTGTGCCCGTCCCTGCCGACGCCACCCCGCCCAGTGCGTGCCCCCGCGTGCGTCAGTGCGTGTGCCCCCTCCCCCCGCGTGTGCGTGGGTGCATGTGTGTGCCACTGAGCCGTCTCGCAGGCACGTTTGCACGCTCGTCCATCTGCCAGCAGGGTCGATCGGTTTCCGAGCGCCGTCTCTGCCTGCTGCGGCCGGCGCGGGGCTTTGTTGGACCCTCACCAGTCGCCCCCATGCTGCAGTCTCGGGTTTCTCGGCGCCACCGACAGACAGACAGAGACAGACACTGACCAGTCACACTCGCCTCTGCCCCAATGAACGGCGAGCGCGCCCCCACTCCGCTCAGCTGGCCCGCCGAGGAGCTGTGGCCGCACATGTGGGTGGGTGTGACGTGGTGAATGCAGTGGTGCTACCTACTCCTGGACGCCCTAGTGAGTCTACATGCACTGCCGCTGATCGCCCGGCTCATATTTCCGGGTGCTGACGAGACAGCAGATCGGGCGGGTCATGTGACAGATCGACAGCAGATCGGGGTGGGTCATGTGACATGACTGACCGACAGCTGGTGGATTCTGATCACGTGATTTACATGCACCAGGCTCAAGGTCGTTTAAGAGCACCAGGTTATGATCTGGATCTCGTGACAGATGGGATAGGTGACTGTTCTTACTGTCGTGTCAGTGACTGTATCTAGCCGGCCTGGGCAGGCACGGCGAGGACTGCGCGGCTGCTGTGGGAAGCACCGGCGATAACGTGCATTTCCCATCCGTCTGCGATAGGGTGCGTTTCCCATCCGTCTGCGATAGGGTGCGTTACCCATCCGTCTGCGATTAGGTGCGTTTCCCATCCGTCTGCGATAGGGTGCGTTTCCCATCCGTCTGCGATAGGGTGCGTTTCCCGTCTCCCCCGGCGGTGACTGCGTGCCGACCTCCCAGCCCGGTCCATCCTATCCTACGTACTTGCTTGTTCTCGCCCTAACAGCAAGCGGCCACGGGGGCCCGCCGACTGTTTCTTGCCTTATTTTGATCTCGGGGTCAGGCTTCTGGGGTATTGCGTGGGCTGGGTGCGGTATCTTGTCTTTTATCTGGGCTCTTATGTGGCTCTGAATTGAGGCCACGAGCTTCGTGAGCCTCTTGGAGGACGATGGGACGGCATAACCGCCCAGTACAGGTGGTACGCAGGCTGAATTGTGTGTCTGTTTGTTATTTAACGGTCACAACGCTTGACGCTTATTGAACAATGATTAGCCATTAGACGCAGGCGTCGGCGGCTCACGTTAGCATCAGTCACTACATATTCTTTCACTTATTGTGAGGCCCGTTACTCTGTTGTATTATTTGTAAAACTCCAACTGGTGATCACAGCTGAACCTTCTCATCTGTGCTCGATTTTATGGACATCTACAGGGTTGGTTTGTTCATTCCTTATGTGAGGGATATGGTTGTTTCAGAGAAACTGGCCTGGGTCGGGTGATATGGCGTCTATTCTAAACAAAGTGCTCATAGATGTTGTTACGACTAGATGCAACATGGGTATTATCTAGAATCCAGCCACTACCTATCGCTATGGCGTACTCTGAGTTTTGTGTTCACGCCCTGGTAGGTTTCAGCGGGCTTCTCTCTCGTACTACCAATATGTCGCATGTACCTGTTTACCCTTCACGCCCATCACCACCTGTTTCGACTGAGGCTCTCACGCACCAATCTCTCCAGGCGCTAATACAGGCCACTTATAGCGGCGATCTAAATTCGGCTGCGGCACCTGTGCGTATATTCGCATACGTACTTCTGCGGCGGCGGCGCTCGGCGACTCACATTTCGCAGCGTCGCGCGGGGACAAAACGCGGCGCGCTGTCATATAAACGTGTTTGTGCCGGCCACTGATGGCGCCATCCTCGCACTCTCCCATCTTCGGGGTGACGAGTACGCACACTCCCAGCACGGGAAGGACCGACGCTGGAGAACGGTGAGAGACGCGGGTTGCAGAAAATGGGCGGCCAAAGGTTGTCACGAAGCGTTGCACTAGTTATTGGAGCGGGGGCCCCGACGGTTGTATTTTTGGTGTCCATCGCTCGCATGTGTATAATGGCGGCGGACGTGCCGTCCTTTGACAATGACACCCGGGACCGCAAGCCGGGCCATCCGGGAATTATGCATGCCCGCGGCGGGCCGCCAGCGTAAGAATATGACGGAAGCCTGGCGCCAGGAACCAGGGGTCGACTTGCGTCCCCCAAGAACTGGCTACATGGCTCAACAGGGCGAAGTTGAGAGTTCATAAGGTGCGGAGGCAGCCAATGACCGGCCTACCCGAGACACGCCCGTAACTGAAGTCACCGAGCAACGGACGATTTGACGTGCAAATCATACACCATCTGTAGCATTTTAGATAAGAAATTGACGCCTTAGAGCACTTTCGTATGATTGAAAAATTTTGGCTAAGGTGTAAGGTGTTGACGTGAAAAACGACCTCGTATTTATCTTAATGAGAAGTCAAGGAATAGAAATCTGACTGGTTTTGTTGTACAAATCTCATACGCAAGTTTAAGTTTATGTGATAAATAGTGGCGTCCCCGCGGTTAACCTAGGTAGAACCACACTCACGTATCTTGGATACCAGCTCGCTGTACGTGACAAACCGATGGAATCGGCGAGGTTCCGCTGGCGTATAGTGGTGGGCAATTCGAGGAGGGATGTGACGGTAAGGAGGCGGTGTCATACCGTCCGTTCCCGGAGCGGTGCTGGGTGTATATTCTGTGTTTGACGGTGCTTGATCATGACTGATTGTCTCCTCGGCGCGGCGCGGTTCTTAGATGCCCTCAAGCCTGTCTGATTGTGCTCGGTCCGGTTATCCGTTCATAACTTGTGAGCGCTCAATTCTTCCCGGGCCCTTTATTTAATGACTGGCCCTGGGATGGGTGCCTTAAGAAGCCTGTTTGGTGCGCGGCGGCGGCGAGCCGGGGAGCAGAGATCGGAGCCGTCGACGTCCAGCAGGAAGTGTGGAGGAGGCGGCAGGGCGGGGTGACGGCGGCACGCGCGGTGGAGGAGGACGAGGGTATTCAGACGCGTGGTGCAGGTGTCCGTCCTCACCATGTGCAGGCGAAGGAAGGTGTGGTGGAAAGCCACAGGTGGCGTGTTGTAGCGGCATCTGTTACAGAGGCGTGGTCTTGTTTTGGAAGCGGGCCCACCCGATCCGGTGGGCTCCCGGACGCGGCACTGTGGCATGTGTTCGGCATGGTATCTCAGCTGTAACTCATTAAAACATGACACGTACAGCTGGTGGGGAGATTTTGAATGATGGATTTGTGCTGAGGATGGCTGGTCTGTCAGATGACTATTCACTGTATCGGTGGCTACAGATGATCTTAGAGCAATGTGTTTTCCAATATAAATACCTATCAAAAGAATATATGTGAAGGCCGCCAAACCATCCGCTATTCCCCTTGTCGGAATAACAATTTGTATCTATCATGAATAACTTATTTATTACCTATCATTAACCAAGGTATATTATTATCCTACTTACCCTACCCATAAATCGTACAGGACAGCAGGGGCGCAACCAGACCTTCGGCAAGGGTGGACGTCATCTCCAGGGCCCCCCGGGAAAGACCTCCTCCCCGAAAAAAATGACGCGAAAAGTTATCTCCTCGGATTTTGGTCACTATGTTTTGCAGGACCCCTAAATGGTCGCAAACAGGGACGTCACCGATATTTTAAAGTGTGAGGGTCGGCCCGATGCAGGGGGGCACGCACCCTGTGCCCCCTTGCTGTGTTCCTGCAGGACAGCATCCACTTGACGAAACATTGGGGAATAAATGATCTGATGGTCTATTTATCTAATTACGGCGCGAGAAGTGAATGGCTTATCTCCGGCAAGTTTACTTTGTCAATACGCCACTGGATATGTGTACTGCTGCAAACGACTCCTGTCCTGCACTGCACGTCTCTGGCTGCTCTCCTGACGACAAGACGTGGCTCCGTGTGTCTTTCACTGGGGTCCTGCAGGAGGACACATGTGCAGCGCACATTTCCAGTCTAGTCTACTCGGTATGAACGGCCACGTCGGAAAGAAAAACAGAGTCACACCTCAGCGACTCTGACAGCATTCTCTCGGAGGTGCCACGCGATTCTCTTGGGGAGTGGCACCCGCACGCGACTCCCTTCGGAGTGGCACGCGATTCTCTTGGGAGTGGCATCCGATTTTCTCTGGAGTGGGCCTACGCGATTCTCTGGGAGTGGTCACGCCGATTCTCTGGGAGTGTGCACGCGCCCTTTCGATGCACGTGATTCTTCTGGGGCAGTGGCACGGCGATCCCTTCGCGAGTGTCCACTCGATTCTCTGGGGAGGTTGTGTCACTCGATTTCTCTGGGGGAGTTGTTCACCTCGATTCTCTGGGGATGCTCAACTGCGAATTCTCTGGGTGGAGTGTCATCGGTTGTCGATTCTCTGGGAGTGGGCATTCGTGACTCCCTTTCGGAGTGGTCACTTTCGTATCTCTGGGGAGTGTGCACTTCGATTCTGTGGGGACGTTCTACTCGATTTTCTCTGGGGAGTTGTCACTCGTTCTTCTGGGGGGTGTCTCTCGATTCTCTGGGAGAGTGGCACGCGATTCTCTGGGGGATGTGGCACGCGACTCCTTCGAAGTGTCACTTTCGATTCTTCTGGGGACGTGTCACTCGCATTCTCGGTGGGATGTGTGACTCGATATCTGGGGTGACGTGGTACTCGATTCTCTGGGGGACAGTGGGCACCGCTGAATTCTCTGGGGGAGTTGCACGTGACTCCTTCGAGTGTCCACGCGATTCCTGGGGATGGCCACGCAGCGGCGCTCCTCGTGACCCCGCCCGTCCGTCCCAATCCCTTCCCGCCCGTGCCCGAGATTGGACTCCACCCATTCGTCGTCTCTCCAGTCTCCAGGAGGCGGCGTTGATCGGAGTCGATTGAAGACTCCATACCGCGTACCGGCGCCACCATTGTCTGGCTGATAACGCCCAGCACGACATTGTGTCTGGACGGCAACACCTCGCCCGCTATTGTGTCTGTAAGACAACACAACGCTCGGCATTGTGTCTGGACGAGAACACCTCTCCCAGCATCGTCTCGTCGTGGCGCAGCTCGCGTGGCATCGCTGGGAGCCGTGTCGCGGAATTCGTCTCTGCTGCACCGCGTCGGAATTCGTCTCCGCTGCGCCGCGTCTTGCCGCCAGAACCACAACTGGCGTAGTTCGGAGTACCACCCATTTCAGCTGCAGCGTCAGCGCTGCGCGGGTGGTGTCTAATTAGTGGTCTGCTACTCATGTGGCGCCGGGCGGACGCTGGGGTCCGGAGATCTCGCTACTCCACCCTGCTGAGTGTATCCAGGCCTCCCCGCCCGCGGCGCGCGGTTAGCCGGGTAACGGATGCATAAGCCGCTGTTGATGTTGCATGACTCAAATGAGACGTTGTGATGGGCGTGGTAGGCGCGGCCGGGCTGTCCACTTTCGAGCTCAGGCTGAACAGGTTGCTCAGGTTCACTTCCGGCGCAGAGGTTCCCGGAGGAGCGGCTCACAAGCTGTGTCTGACCCCTGACCCCTGACGTCAGGGGTTCCAGGGTTCATGGTGACCAGCGAGCATTCTAAAGCCGTAGGTCTGTGAGCGGGGTGTGCCTTATCTTTCTCGACCCTCGTACTCATGCTGAGCTCAGCGAAGGGAAAAATCAATTCTGATTTGTTGGATTGGCTCCCCTGATTTGCGGAGATATGTACAGTGTGCACCCTCCGGCTCCACACTGCCCCGTCCACGGTCTATAATATGTCCCCGTCCCATGTGTGCCCCAAGCGGGCCGATATGTGGACCGTGTCACAGTATGCCCATATAAGGACGGCGGGCCTCATCTCCGGTCGTGTCGTGGCTGCGGCGACAGGCCCGCTGTCCGCCCGGTGACGTCACGAGCCAGGAATGCAGCTCCTGGTGACGTCACACGGCTGGTTTTCTCCCGTGCCGCCGGTCGGCGCCGCACAATGCCCGAGTTTTTGCAACGTGCTTCCGGAAAACCACGGATGTCACATTCGCGGATAGGTTCTGCGATTCTCACGCTCATGCGCCTCCTCCGCATTCATCAAATATCCAATAACATTATTCTGCGTTCGTTGTTTCCCCGCATAGCGATGGATTGTCTCTGACCTGACCGTCGCGTTTTGTTGTCGCATTCGCCCCAGTTTGCCTTTCCAGCAGCTGCTGCGGCTGCGGCTCGGGCGGGCTTAACGGCGTCTCCTCCCGTCTCACCTTCTCCTCTTTGTCCCTTCGTGATGAATGTGCCGTGTTGATGGCTGCGTTTTTGCTCCTGGCTGCCGCGGCCGCTTGCGCTCGCTTAATACGATCGACTGGGTGTGCGTTCTCGCAGGTGTGGTGGGGGTGGCCGCGAGCCACCTCCACCCTGGGCTGTACGACGTCCAGAAGACGGGCGCGCTGTTCAAGTGCGGCACGGATCAGCAGCCCGGATGCCGGGAGGTCGTGCTGGATACTGCAGGTGGGTTCAAAGCTGGCGAGTCGAGTGATATAGTAGGCTATTACGTGGCAAATCGGTCATGCCACCGAACGTGACCGAACCGCAGTAATTTGACGTGGATCATAATGCTCTGTGATTGTGTTTGCGCTGGGCGGTCGCTTTGGATTACCACATTGTCTGTGTGACTGTATGATCGAGTGCCTTGACGCTTGCCCTGTGCAGTGTTGCGTGGTCTTTCTGGCGGTGTGATGCGTGGTGACCACTCGTTTCGGACAGTGTGTGCGTGTCAGATTGTGGTGGCGTCACCGGCCTGTGGGGCGGTGGGCGGCGCTGTCTGTATGTCTGTCTGTCTGTTGCTACGCTCCACCGGGCAATCGCCCGTCCCGTGACTGAAATGGGTGGGACTGACCGGGAACGTGACGGGCACGGGACACGGGACGGGACACGGGACGGCATATCGGGAAACGGGACGGGGAACGGGACGGGAAACGGGACGGGAAACGGGACGGGAAAACGGGACGGGAAACGGGAACGGGAAATGGGATCGGAGAAACGGGAAACTGAACACGGAACAAACGAGACGGGACGGACAGGTGAGACGATATAATGACGGATGTGGGACGGGACCCGTCTGAGATTTTCGAGGATTTACCGGTGCGTGTGTCTTTCAATAAATCACCAGGACTTCTAAGTGCCGAGGTATCTTTATCTGAGGGAGTCGTTTCGTTGTGTTACTTAATCGTCGTCAATAGAGCCATCTGGGCT
The DNA here is from genome assembly GCA_014673585.1 of Semibalanus balanoides. Taxonomy (NCBI): domain Eukaryota; kingdom Metazoa; phylum Arthropoda; class Thecostraca; order Balanomorpha; family Balanidae; genus Semibalanus; species Semibalanus balanoides. The sequence continues at coordinate 73,112 of VOPJ01012886.1, forward strand.
CAGAATCCCCAGGGCTTAAGTTGCTTTAATCAACTAATATAGCCTCATTGCCATGTGAGATCTGTATGGTGCTGTGCTGGACTTGAAACGGTTATGTGTGAGTGAGTAGAAACGATCCAAAGTGATTTGCCATGAACCATCTCATGCCTCTCATGTTGTCTCATAGTGCGTTTTCTTCGGCCGAGCTACCGTATACCGTGTCAAGAAGGGCTCATTGTGTGAACCCTGGCCCACAGGTGTCCGATTACGCAATTTATATTAAACGGCATAGTTTAGTATCCAAGTTTGACCTTCCATAAAACCGGGCAAGACACGGTGTCCCCACCCACTGATTGTATCTGGCCACGAGCGACCGATATCTTCGGATATAGGCTATCTACGAATCCAGGGCGAATTCGTGTACTCGAGACCTGGGTCGCAAAGCCGACTCGATCCCGGGCAAGCTGCTGAGTTTAATAAAGCATCCCTTTTCACCACTATGCTAAGTAGAAAATCGCCATGATATTGAATGTGTTTCCGAATCATCGCAGAATTAAGCTCATTAGGCGTATGCTATATTCGCTTATCTCGATTTTTGTCTAATCTCATCAGTGATATCGTGATCGATTTTCCCTGGAGACCGTTTTCAACTGACTGACACCAGCTAGTTTTCACTAGATACTCTCACGGAGTCGTATCTCTTGCTTCACGAGCTGCTCAGTGTTTTGTGGCTGGACCCATCACGCTTCTCAAATGCCTGTGGCCGCACCATCTCGTTGATGGCTGCCCCTGACAGTAAAACTACCCGCACCATCCTCTCTCTCTCTATTGTCTCCAGAGACACCCCTGAACGTATTTCTAAAGCCGCTCAACGTTTCCTCGTTCGGGTTGCGGTTTTGTGTGCGTTTTGTGTGCGTTTGTCTGCGTTTTGTGTGCGTTTTTGTGCGCTAATTGAGCGTGGTACACCCGGAGAACGGCACCGGGTCGGCAGAGGGTCGGCAGAGGGTGGTGTTTTGCTCTCCAGCCAGGTACGCTCCTCGCACGAGACTGCCATGGGCGGCGGCGGAGGCGGCGGAGGCTCGGGTCCCTCCTGTATGGCACCGGTCAATGGCCTCTGCAGACCGGCCGATCGCAGCCAATCTGACAACCGGCGGCGGCTCGGTGGCCAGCGGTAGCCGTTATAGGTTTATAAGGCGACCGGCAGAGGTGCGCCCAACGGTGACGGAATTCGCGGAATGTGATGGCAGACGGCATACAACCGACCCACTGTGGCACTGCGCTGCATAAGACAATAAACATTCCCCGTGTAGCCGTTGCTGTCCGTGACGATTTGGGAACGAGCTGGGACTGGGACAAAAATGGCTTGCAATGTTGGGTGTGTGTGCCGATGTGCACGTGACACGTGTTCCGTTTGTCAACTTCTCTTAGACTCGTATTGCTAGGATTTTTCGGCAACATGCAAGCTCAGCTCAGCTGGGTATGGGTCAGCATGTAATGTAGACATCGTTAATGACAACTGCACTGTAAAGCTGTCGTGATTTACCGCCACTAGCCGATAATGGACTGTAAAACGATCTGTCATAATCATCGCTGCAGTCGAGACCGGCATGTCCCACCGTGTATGGCTGGAGCCGGAAGTCACCCCAGACCGCCACACCCGGTGGCATAACCACGGTATTTCGACTCTTGAACGGACCGATTATCCGGCCTGTCCAGCGGTTAACCCCTGTGCGTGGCTGGAGTCGATCCGTTAAACTTACGCCCCATTCTATGACCTCTGCACTTGGCGAGCCAGCGTCAACCGAGCGTGCCTCCGCCGGCCCGCCGCCACAGGCGTACTTTATGCCTCATATTTCACCCGCTCGTCCGGGACAAGCGATGGTGGAATTCAGCAGAGCAGAGCGGACTGGGTGTTCGCAGCACTCGCCAGCTGTTTACTGCGCGTCTGTGGGGGATTACCACACATGAAGGCCGCGCTGAGCACCGGAACCTCTTCCGCGAGCACCCTTTGTTTGCACTTCTGTGGTGCGGTGGTGTGGTAGGTGCTGTGGTTGACTGCGGTCGGCCTCTTCTACATTTCCCACACATCCGCTTTCCTCGTGTGGGCCAATCCCTTCTGGCAGAATAAAATTCCAGTGGTGAGACGCGCAATTCGCTTCTTCTTTCGCCTGCCCGAATAATGCAATACGATGGTGTGCAGCGTCGTGGCTGCAACGTTTCAATGCATGTCATTCTTAGTGTGTTGGTCAGAGCTGGACAATGCAATTTTGTGTAGTGATGCGTCATTACATTTTCCGGACAGTTTGTGTACCAGGTACCACTCTTTATATTGTCCTTTCTAAAAATACATGCGTAACTTGGTATGAAATACCACTTAAATTACCTTGGAAATACCCATCAAAATGTGTGTTATTATATATGTGCATAAATATATAAAAACTCATAATAATGTAACTATAATATAACTTAATTCTTACTATCATGGTCATGCTCTGCAATATATAATTATGTTATATATGTCTTATGCACTACATCTGGCATCATTCAACCTGGATGGAGTGCAAGAAAAGTGAGTTCCGAGCAAAGCACGTCGGGTAACATTGCCGTGGTAACGCACCCTCCAATTTCCATCCACAGTACAAAGTAAGGCGTTTTCACGGGCCTGATTCTCGTTCCTTTGCTAGACGGCCCTGAGTTGAAATACCCCTTCGTGTCACGCACTCGGAACTGGAAATCTTCCTGGCCGAGTCACGCTATTGTATGTGACCGGGCACTGTACGGATTCATGGTCCGCAGCACCGAGTCACAGAGAGCTAATCCAACAAACCGGGCCATTTTTCGCGGTAACTACTCAGTAACCACTGAATGACTCAGCGCAGAACAGAACAGCAGGCACTCACCGTTTACAACATGGTGGAGCAATTTGCGGCGCAATTTGAGCTCCCTGTTTCAAATGCAAATGAAGAAAATTAGCAGCTCAATGTCAAGATTCTCGGATAAGAGACATGTCTGTTTTCTTTCGAAACTGCTGCTCCGGCATTACAGTCACTCTCGCTTCCAAACATCACTGTCGAATATATCAGCCGACTGGTTGTAGCTTGGGGCGCGGTGGTCGTAGTTGCTCTGTGGTATATAGGGTTCGGTTGTAACCAGTGCGCAGCAGCGCAGCCGTGTCGTGCCGTGTCGTGCACCTGCACCCCTTCTTTGTGTAGCCTATTCTGGCCGTAGCCGAGTCCTGCTCGTGTTTAACCATCCCTCGGCGCTGCTGGACCGCGCTGCCCCGGAGCGTGCCGTGCCGACCGGTCGTCGCTGGTCCGTTGTGGTAATCACCGTACGACGCCCGACCGTGGCGGCTCGGTCCGACAGCCACGGCTCAGCTCGCGTGCAGTGTCCCGTTCCCGGCATTACAGGCTGTCAGACGGGCCCGACGCGCGGCGACTGGGATGTAGTGGTGGGAGGTCATTCGCATAGTCTGCCCTCAGGGACGTCCAGGTGTTAAATCTGGCAGGTCACAGGACTCACAGTGATTTCAACAGAGCCCGCCCTGTGATGAGTCCGACAGTGAACCCATATATAGACATCACACACATTGTCGCATGAATGTCCGCCCTCTTGGGGTCTCAGCTGATATCGTGGTTTCTGTCGGGCTCAACAGGTGGAAGATGGGACCCGCCTTACGCCGCTTCCCCGTCGTGTTATTGAATAGGCTTGGCCTTGTGTTTGGCAGATTAAGACCCCGTCCTTCACTGTTCCCCAGAGAGACCACGGGGTTGCGTGTGCTGTCATTAAATGCGCTATAGGTTTGCAAATTAGTTATTGGTTAATAGACCATCGTTCCGTGAATGTCTATCAACTCTCATGGTCACGCATCACACGCTACTCACGCCATCGAAGGGTCTGCATGACGAACCATCGTTGTGCGCTGTCTGTGACATTTGTATGCTACCCCGAGCAAATCCAATAATGCCTATCATTAAACGGTATGGCAGGCTGTATCAGTCAAATGGGTGGGCACAAAATACACGGCTGTCAAACGAATGGGCCTGCGGAACTAATGTGGACATCATACGACACGATATGCTTTTGAACGGTTAACTCGGGCTACCAGATACGATACATTTGTTCGGTACATCTTTCCAGTCAGCGTTTCCCGGCCCTGTGTGACCCCGTTTCCCCCTGTCCAGTCAGCGTTTCCTGGCCCTGTGTGACTGCCTCCCCCTGTCCAGCTGCAGCGTTTCCCGGCCCTGTGTGACCCTGCTTCCCCCCTGTCCACAGATGACAGCCGCCGCCAGGGTCAGCCTCCGTACCTGTATCAGGACCGTAAGGACGGCGCCTGGATCGGAGGGGCGCTCGACACCGACCCGTCGCCGCAGGGCAAAATATCCGTGAGTGTGATATTCTGCAGTGTTAGCACATCTGGTGTTCATTATACCAGGGTGTCTAATGTGTGGTGGATGCTTTCATTGGCAATATAGTTCTGATGCATATCTGTCAAAAAATACTCACACAAAACAAAACATGTACGACCACCGAGCGGCGAAGACACGGCCTTGCATTCAAGACGTTATCCCTTTGCATTGTGTAGAAACATTTGGAATAATTCATTTGTTCCGACATTCAATAGCATTCGTTATTCCCATTAACTCGCACTAGCCGGTGGCTGATGTCAACATCTGACGTTGTATACGTATGATCCTATTTCAAATTTCTAAACAAAGCTCCAAATCAGATCTTCAACAATGGAAGAGAGCCCTGATCTGCATATCGGTAATCAGAGGCAGAAATGTGCCTCAGGAATACAATGGTTCGCTATCGTCCGCCACCCACCGCACTTTGCGTCGCTCGATTGCTCATAACAATCGCTAGTCATTGAAAACAGTAATTAGCCTCAGCTACCACACGCGTTCTGGGAGAAAGCTAATGCTATTGTTAATTGGAGGAGTTTCCGCCTGCCGCAACAATCCATCTTACCGCGATGGAAAATCATAAACATGACGTTCATCAATATTCAATTTTCTTGCGATTAGAATGAATGGACGTCAGCTGGTCGTCCCAATGTGATTCAAGCGACAGGCCCCATAGGACCGATGATGGAAAGGTGAAACAGCAAGGTGACGAAAAGCTGCGGGTCTTTCTCGGGACGTGGCGCATTCCTCACAGCTGCGGCGTGTCCGCCCAACCGAAAGCGCGTTCCGAGCGTCAGCATTCCCCGCTGTGGTACGTTCTCTATTAGCAGGCGATGGAGAGGTCTTAGCTGACGTGTCGCGAAAGGAGCTGTCGCCGCGATCAGTGCTGGCCGGCGCGCGTGAAAGGCCCCAAGCGTGCACCTGCGATGGGCAAAACAAACAAACGACGCGTCCATCGCCGTCGGTCGCGCCCTACGGGCGGCGGCGCATTGACGAGTCCCGCTTCCGTGTTGAGGCGGCACAGCTGAGTGGGGTCTTAGTGAGGAGGCCTGGAGACTATGCGGGTGCCTGGCAACATGCCTGGAGCGCAGTCCTGGAGAGGCTGCCTGAAGCGGGGCCGTGGAGAGCATTCTGGAAATGACTGCCTGAAAGGAATGTCTACAAATTATCTGAATGCTGCCTGGAAGGTCACGTTATGCCTATTCCCTGAAGGGACTCATTAAGGGTTTCATTGATTTTGCCTGTGTGTCTTTGTGGAGCGCCCATAATAGTTCCTCGGACTATGAGCTCAGGCGGCTGCCGGCTGTCAGCTTCTATCCGTGTCAGTGTCATCATGGTCGCCGCGCCGGCTGAGCTGTCACAGCCCTGTCTGTCAGCTCCCAGCTGAGCTGCCGCAGTCCCTGTCAGCTCTCCAGCTGAGCTGTCCACAGCCCTGTCAGCTCCCAGCTGAGCTGACGCAGCTCTGTCAGCTCCCAGCTGAGCTGCCACAGCCCTGTCAGCTGCCAGCTGAGCTGCCGCAGCCCTGTCAGCTACCAGCTGAGCTGCCGCAGCCCTGGTGTCGCTTGCATCGCTAAAGTACGTCGGATGGCGAGGTGTCTCATCACCTGCTGTGCAGCCGAGCTGGCTGTGCATACATACGGCTGACGACTGTCCAAAGGGCTTATGTGTTCTGACCGTCGATTCCCGCGGGGATTCCAGGGAATCGGTTGAAAAGTGCTTTATACCGATTCCTGAAGCAAAGAGTTGTCAGGAATATCAATGTATATGAGTATGTTGTCGAAATGCGGTAGAGTAGAGCAGTCCAAATGCCCGCCGGGGATTCCAGGGATTCCCGCAGCGGGAATGTGCGGTCAGAACATGGCCTAAGTATCGGAGGCTTGGCTCAATAGGGTCAGTCATTTGACCGCGGCCATTGACAATTCACTCCACTTGCTGCAGGCGATGTTTCTTTTAGTGCCCCGACCGTCATCGTTCTCCCTGAGTGCTGTAGCTGGCGCCGTCAAAAGTGGGCTGGGCTGCACCAGTCACGGAGCCACTATTGTGCCGTCAACAGGCTCTCAGTGCGAGGTGAACGGACACCGTTCCTGTGTCGGAGTGGCTAAAAATGACCGCAATTAGAAACTGGCCGGCCGCCGGCGCGCCTTTGATAACGTGGCCCGTGCACTTAACGAGGAACCGGCGGAAGCGCCGGCGGTGCAGGGATTGTCATTGTTGTCTGAACGCTGCTGGTTCGCTGAGTTTGTTGTGCTCCTGCCTCCTGGCGCGTGAACGGAGGGAAGATAGCGTCGTCTGGAGCCACTGTCAATACACGCTTAGCCAGGTGCGGCTACTGTTTTGAAGGCGCCGCGTTAATGTGGGCAGGGAAAACAATCACCAGCCTCAGAAGCCTGAGGAGCACGCTTCCGACGTGTTGTTAACGCTCGTGCCCGCTGTCAGCGCTGTCAAAACACCACACTCCACGCCGAGTGCTAAGAGCCGAATTCTTGTTTTCTCGCACATCCGACAAGGTCGCCCATTTGCAGACTTCTTGTTGTAGCAGAATCGCCTCTACCCTTCCTGCTAACCTCTGAAACGGCCCGCCGCCCCCGCCGCCGCCGTCACGTTAATGTAACCGACGGCGTGGTCTGAGGCGACCTAAGTGCTCTGGACAGCGGCCCCATTGTACGGACACGCTACATAGTGTCGGACGCCTGCAGCGGCCCTTCACTATGAGAGGCCCCCTTGTGCCGACACCGCACCGCCTCGGAAACCGTGCAATTATCTCACTCGCTCGCCGCTCTCTGAGCAACTCCGCTGTCTGCGCCGCGGAAATACATACATCTGCTCAGTGTTGCGGAAACATATCTCTCAGCAGAGGTATTAGGCTGCTGATTGGCCGACGAGTGGCCGCTCTAGCGAGCTGATTATGTCCGGCTAATTACCTCTGCTTGAGAGGTGGAGACCAATTAACGTCGGCTACCGGTTTACCGGCACGTGTCACGTGCTGCTCCTGCTGTCGGTTCGGGGTAGTTGGAGTGGTAGTACCTGGTCTTGCGGACTGGGTTGTGATAGTGTGCCTTGTTCTCGTTGGGGTGCAGTGTGAGCGGTCCGGGTCTTCGACTGCCGGGATGTGAGTGCTTCATCACGTCACAGACGATGTCCTTGTGTTGGTCCGCTTTGTTCATTCATATCAACAGGTGCGATGCTTTGTTTTTTGCTCTGCTGTTCTTCAGTTAGTCGTGGAGCTAGTCATTGTAAGCTGTATTAAAAGACTGACTTCTTTTTGTTTCGCTCGTTTGCGACTTCAATCTTGTACTTGTTCTGCTCTCCGGTCGTGAGTTCCCGATTTTTGCATCACTTCACCCTCCCTTGTTTCTTATGCCCCAGCGTAGCACCCCGTCCACCACCAGCCCCAGCCTTCACCTCCCTGTACTTCGCATCCAGCTCGGTTCTTTGTATCCTGTATCCAGCTCGGTTCTATATACCCTGTACCCAGCTCGGTTCCCTGTACCCTGTATCCAGCTCGGTTCCCTGTACCCAGCTCGGTTCCCTGTACCCAGCTCGGTTCCCCGTGAGACGTGACAGGGCGGTGGGGCGGGGACGGCTCAGCAGTCGGCACAGCACCGGGCCGTGCAGACTATAGAACCCCGCTCGGCACCGGTCGGCACCGGTCGGCACTCGGCACCGGGTGGCACTCGAGCCGGGCATTCCGGCGCGGTAGGCGGGCGGTGTGCTGGCCATGCAGCGGTGCCGGTGGTGCCGGTGGTGCTGACTGCTGACACCACCCAGCTGCCCTACCTCGCCGCCGTGCAGTGTAGGTAGGCGATGTCTTTGTCAGACGGGTCTCAGGTATTACATACCACACGGCGGAGTCGAGTCGGCCGGCCGCTGACCGCTGCACTGCTGGCAGTGGAGCTTGTCTCTATAAATAGTGGTCTTTGACATTCTTAACTACCGTATGAGTCATGTATGGTAATATTCGACGTTTTCAACAATGTATCATGTTGGTACTTGGTAGTTACATATTTGTTTCGAAACAAGGGAATGGATGCATTTTTGTATTATTCAAAGACCTACTAGTCGAGCTGTTCGGAACTTGAGATGATTATAAAACTCCCCTTAGACCCTGACAACACGATACTTTGAACGTCTAAATGCTATATAACCAAAGCACGTTTCCACAGAACGTGCGTAGGTCTTAACTTGAGCCCAGACCTTAGAACTGCCCACCGATCCTCGTTGACCCTGACTGCTGCTGTGGTCCGGTCCGGCTGCATCTGTCCCGTGCTGCGGTCCGGTCCGGCCGCATCTCGCCCGTGCTGCTGAGGTCGGCCGTCGTGTCAGTTGGCGGCTGTTGTTTGGTCGTTTGTTCCGGAGCGGAGGCTGCATTGCGCTGCCACAGACACTGACGTGTGAATGGCCAGTGTCAAGGCGAGCCGATTTGTGTGTTATCCCGACCGGGGACGACCCAACATCCGAGGACACCCGAGGACATCCGAGGACATCCGAGGACATCCGAGGACATCCGAGGACATCCGAGGACATCCGAGGACATCCAAGGACATCCAAGGACATCCGAGCTCAACAGCGTGTTTTGGTGGTCTGCCGATCCTGCTGTGTCCGGACCGAGGAAGTACACGAGCTTCCACGGACATTTTAGATATTTGAGGACATCGGATGGTATCAGGGGACATCAGATGACATCAGAGGACATCGGAGGACACAGGACATCAGAGGACGTCAGAGGACATCAGAGGACATCAGAGGACATCAGAGGACATTCGAACACATCCGAGCGTATCTGGGGACATCCGAGCTGGACAGCGTGTTTTGTTGGTCCTCGGATCTTGCTGTGACCTCAGTCGGGCTGCCAATCGGGGGCCAGCTACCCGCGTCCGGTCGGCCTGAGCGGGTTTACAAGCAGGTTTGGAGATTAGCGTCTGTGTGTCCGGGAGGCAGTGGGTGATGTGGACGCGAAGGAGATGGCCGGTCCGGCGTCAGTCTGTCGCGGCGGCCGTTGGCGACGGACTGCAGGCAGCGAGATAAAAAACGGCACGGAGACGCGAGCGATGACCGCGTCGGACATGGACCGCGGGTGGCAATGGACCGCGTCCGCCCCCCCCCCCGCCCCGCCTTTCCCGCCGCCGGTGCCGGCCCCACTTGCTGCTTCGGGCTAACACCTCCGTCACTAACGTCACTGGTCACCGTCACCAGTCACTCCCTCTCCCGCCAACATTGCCACTTTGTAACATCCCCTTCCTGTATTACCATCACCCCGCCGCCGCTAGGAAAGCCACCCCGCGGCCCGCATCTGCGGCTTAACACCACCACTACCTTCACCGACACCGCTACATCTGTGATTCCCTCTGCTTATTGCTGACACCACTAGCATCACCCCGCCAGCCACTGAACCGCTACGAAAACCGCGGTCTCCACCATCACCACTTCACAGAACCTCCGCATCTGTTACTCCACAGTGACGGCTGTGCCACTGACGTAACTAAAAACACCAGTCACACATCCTGTCCGTGCAGCGTGCTAAATCACTGTGCAGCGTTCAGATATCATCGCCGCAATAATTCGGCCCATCGTTCCAATTGTCGGCGCACTCCGGGGCGTAATTGGCTGTGATTCGCCGGACACCGAAGCACAGCGGACAAATAGCACCATTAGTGACTGGTTGACACACGCTGGCGCTGGTGGTTTACCTCCTGTGGAGACGGACAGGGCAGCGTTTAGCACTTGTGATGGAAATGAATGGTCCACCGCTGACCATGCTATACTGCGCTGACTGCTGACGGTATTGGCAATGCTGACCGTGCTGATGATGCTGACGCTGCTGATAGTACTGGCATTACTGACTGAGCCGCTGAATTGTTTGAGTTATTGTCTGAACGCTGTCGCCACTGGAGGCGATGACTCGGACCTCGTGAATCGGCGTACCATCGTTTGTCGCTCTGCGTCTGCCGGCTGAAAGGGACTCCTGCAGACGTCTCCTGCGGTGGGCACGACTCACGGCGGCCTCCTACGAGCCGCCACGGCGACCTGTTTTGGCCACGTCACCGGTGGTTAATTAATTACCGTCGGACATAGCTGCCGGCGCTGGGCAGCGTCCGGTTTCCAGCCGAGCGGACTGGTCACATCGAGGGGAGGTAACGAGACGTGCGCGAGCACTGCGACGTGACCCTGGGAAGATGCGGTGGCGAGGGCGGGTCAGGGCTGCACCTCAGATTGGAGGTGTGCGACGAAAAGAAGCAGGTTGTTAAATGGATTGAGGACAAAGAATGCGTTTTTCCCGACCTTATTGGTGAATTAGCAAAACAAGTCGGTGTTTGTTTCGGGATGCCGTATCCCTGTGCCGCCGATCTGTATGTGAGAGGCTGAGACTGTCCGTAGCGTCCGCCGTACAGCACCATCCACCGCCCACGCCTGCAGATTACACAGAGGTAATTAATGTCCAGTAAGGTCCGGGATGCGGAGGGTGCGCATCTGCCGCCCTGGCCGCCTTGCCGCTCCTGCGCCCTGCCGCCCTGCCGCTCCTGGCCGCCCTGCCGCCCGCGCCCTGCCGCCCTGCCGCCCTGCGCCCTGCCGCCCTGCCGCCCTGCGTCCTGCCGCCCTGCCGCCCGCCGCCCTGCCGCCCTGCCGGGCCGCTGCCGCCCTGCCGCCCTCCGCCCTGCCGCCCTTGCCGCCCTGGCGCCCCTACCGCCTGCCGCCCTGGCCGTCCTGCTGCCCTGCGCCCTGCGCCCTGCCGCCCTGCCGCCCTGCCGCCTGCCGCCCTGCCGCCCGCCGCCCTGCCGCCCTGCCGCCTGCCCCCTGCCCGCCCTGCCGCCCTGCCGCCTACCGCCCTGCCGTGCCTGCCGTCCTGCCGCCCTGCCGGCCTGCCGCCCTGCCGGCCTGCGTCCTGTGCCGCACCTGCGGCCTGAAAGGCCTGCCGCCCTGCCGCCCTGCCGCCCTGCCGCGGCACAGAGACGGGCCGGGGCCGGGCAGTCGGGCAGAGCAGCACACTTCTCAGTCACCGCGGGAGGTACTGCGTCTAGGGCCGACTGAGATACGCGGCATTCCTGCTACGGTTGACTACCACAACCGTGCGGAGAGGGCAAGCGTGCGGATCTGCCGCCGCCGCCCTGCGCGTCGAGCGGGGTCCATACGATAGCCGCAACGGCTGGGCGGGTCGGCGGTACGAGCAGTGTCCCGCTGTGATCCGAGCCCATCCTGCACCAGTGCACGGGGTGATGAATATTGACGGCGCCGGCGCCGACTCAGGCGATGCCGTCGGCAGTTGGTGATGTATGGACTTGCAATGTCGAACGTATTGTATGCTGAATAGTTTGTGCCTGAGCCCTGAGATGGGACAGGTGATCGGGTCGATGACGGGTTGCGGTGATGGGTCCGAAGACACGGGTCAGGGTGACGGGTCGGTGACGGGACGGAGACGGGACGGAGACGGGACGGAGACGGGACGGAGACGGGACGGAGACGGGACGGAGACGGTATAGTGGCTGAGAGAGGGACCCCAACAGTTTGCGGGTCAAACCCAGTTACCCAGCCGATTCTTACCAACTCTCTCCGCCACTGACAGACGTGCCCATTACAGCCAAGTATGCCCACGCACGCTTTTTAGTGCACATGCCGCACGATTGGCTGCATTGCAAAAAGATAATGGCGCCGTTTTCATGTCGTGTCGTCGACTGTTAGCGCGTGTCTAACCGTATGGTGGCAAACGACCCTCGTGCATAGTTCGCTGCTGCGCTCGCCCCAGTCCCGCCCCATCCCGCCCGATTTCGCCCCGCTTCCTGACGAGATCTTGTTGTGTTAACCGGTGTTGTGGGCTTAGCCGTCTGCACGATGCAAGTTGTATGTTTGATTTAGCGGCGATATTGCTAATGGCTGCTTTGGGCGCACAACCAATGTTCGTTCCCTTCGGACCTACTTCTCAAGCTCTCCAGCTGAAGTCTGTATCATAGGGCGGAGATCAACGTGAAACTGAAGCGGTGATTTATTCTTTTGTCCTCTGTACCTTTCAACGACTGTCCATATCCATGTCGACCTTGTCAAGGCTCACCGCGCCATTAAAAGCCAATGCTTGCTATGCTGTCCAGGTGTCCAGGTGTGTCGATGCCATGAACGCACGCTCCTGATAAATGCCATAAAGGTAGAGCTATCCTCTCGTCGTACCTGCTCAAACGGGCCCGCCTCGCTGCCTCTGTAACCTCGCCGCCTCGTTACTGGGTCCCCTGCAATGCAGCCTTGCGTCGCCTCGCGTCGCCTCGACCCCGTCCGGCCGACTGGCGGTGGTGCCGAGGCCGCTTCTTACCGGCGCGTGTCTCCTTGACTCCACTGCTCACTGTTTTTCCGGCGCACCGCGGCTCAAGGGAGATGAACTGGCGGTACCGGCGCGGCGCCGCCCGGACCCCGATCGTGACCCCACGCCAGCCGTCAAGGCCGTGCACTCAGCCCGGAAGTTATCACACGGCCCGATCGCGCACAATGGGGTTAATGCCGCCAGTGCAGTGCGGCCGGGCCTTTGTGCTCGGCCGGCGGTAAAAACTCCCTGATTGATACGGTAGTCTCTGGACAGGAAGTGTCGGCCAGTGTCGTGAATACCGGCGCGCGTGTGGCTTTTTCCACCTCCTGGGTGGTGTTTTATACAGAGCGGCACCGATCAGAAATCAACACGGAATAAAGGCAATGATACGGTGCGGGTTTTATAAAGCCCACGGGGTGTCTCATGAAAGCTCGTTGAGCGCTTTTTGTGCGGGTAGAATGGTGTGAAAGGAGCGGCGGATAAACAGCTCCGAGCCTTCCCGGCGGGAGATGAAAGCCGGCTTTTACCGGGAACACGCGGTGCCGCCGCCACAAATCACGGAGAGCGGCGTGAAATGAGCGGCATATTTGTCGCCGGCGCGCCACACCTGCCGCGCTGGGAACGCCGCCGCGCGCGTGACAACCCCCCACGGAGCGTAGCGTGGAGCGGCGCCAGTCAGAGGCGCCGGGTGATGACAGTTCTCCGGAGGTTCACAGGCATTGTGAGCACTGCTGTAGGCCGAGGAAGACATACAGCTGAAGTCCAGACCACTGACACAATCCACCAACATCCTCCAAACCGTCTATTACAGCAATCACATCCTGCAAAGTTAACACCCCTATTTATTTTTCAGACCTTTCTCATTTCGGAGACCTCACAATCCTGATCCACATCTTCCCCCCGTAAACGTGACTGACGTGAGATCACACCCAATGCGGGAGCCATCCACTCCTGAGCCGCAGACCAGATGCGCGCGGGCGTACCATCTGTCCTCTCAGAGCCGGCTGGCTGGTCCTAATGGGTGCTGAGACGTGTTAATCAGCGCCGCGTCGAGCCCGTTCCGACGATTGGCAGGTCGTCACTCTGGCTCGTCGTCCGTGACACCCGGCCGGCGTGTTGCACAACTAGGGATCAGTGCGGGCCGGCGAAAAACCCGGCCTTGCTATCGGAGCAGCATGTCGACTGTCGACTCCGATGCGTCGGAGGTGTGGGGTGAGGGGTAAAAACGGGGCCGCTATCGGGATGAGAGTGGAGGAGAGGGCGGAGGTGGTGTTCCCGCAGCGTACATGACCCGCGGCTAACCTCCTGTAGGCGGTGAGGGATGGTCCGGGTGAACGGGCAGACGGTGACACAGCGTCTGCTTCAGCCGCTTCAGCCTCAAGTGACCACCACCGCAGCACTGAGGTGTGGGTCACTTGAGACTGAAGAGTGGGGATTACTGCGTTATCACTAGCGATTCCTCTGCGTTATCACTCGAGCGATTCCTCTGCGTTATCACTCGAGCGATTCCTCTATCGAGGTGCTGTATCGTTCTGTGTGCTGTGGACGGAATATATGTCGTCTGGCGGTCTGGATAAACGGGAAATAATAAACATGAACAAAACACCTGTGCGACCATTGTTATCGCGCGACATTGCTAAACGAGTTGACGTCGATCCGTCATAGTGACTCGTCACTCGTCCGGGTAGTTGGCGGCAAAAATCAGACATGTGCCGCTTTATTATGCTGGTAGCTAGAAGGAAAACCCGATCACCGACAGTTATATAACGACTATACTCCTAACCGCAGCGCCGGTAGAGACTTCGTGTCTCGATTCGGCCAGCGTGGCGCGTGCTGTGTGGTCTCTCCCGACCCCGCTGCTCCGACCCGCGGCGCCGAATGACGCTTTCATTAGCTCTACCCAGCCCGTTCTCAGCCACGCTCCGTCCGTGACACATGGTTAACGAGCTGTGCCGGCCACGACCCCGCTGACCCTGCCGGCAATCACAACTGAGCGCCGTTATTGTAAATACGGTGCGAGGTGCGGTGGGTCCGATCTCCCCCTGGCTTTATGAACGCCGTGGATAGGTGCCGGGATCGGGGTCTTTCATGGTGGTACGGTGCGTAAACATAGAATGAGAGTCGGGTGCCGTTCTCAGGACCTGAGGAGATTGGAGCTCTGGTGGTGAGTGCCGGCTTTTGCAGCTTTCTCTCGAGCGGCGGGATGCTCCATCCGAGGGAGCTTGTGTGAACGCTGTGCTGCTATGCGATACCAGTATACAAGTTTAACTGCACATGGCTGCACTGGGACATTCCATGTCGTGAGCACACTTTGGTCACGGAATGTCATATGGATTTCTGTAACAGTTCGTTGTGGTTAGATAACATCATTCGTTCGATGACGGCAGAGCTGACAGGAGTCATGCAACATTTTAGCTTCAAGATCAACCAGTCACTGAGCTGTTGTTGCTGTGTTTGTGTCAAACGGAATGCGGATGATCTTAAGTTTTCAAAACGGAAAATCACCATTTTCATCAAACATTTTGATGAGGTCGGATGCCGAATACATTATATTTAATGTTTTACCAAGTTCAAGCCTTAAACTCGCAGGTAGAAGACTTGATTTTTTTGTTCCTTGACCTTTTCCTTTCAAATCTCTATACTATATCACGTGAAAAAACATGCGAAAATTCAGTTGCGTTGACCAGCTGACCAGCTGTCGCTTTATTATTTGCCTCGCGTCGCGTCATTTACTTATCGACGATCTGATTTAGACCTGGTGCATGTATTATTCATAGTTGGTCATCAGTTAAAAAAAATAGACGTGACTAAAGCGCACATCACCACATGAGTCACGGTTTCCAATGATCAATTCTTCTTCCACTTCAGAATCTATCATCAGATTGACGTGCATTTGGGAATCCGGTCTGTTCCGTTGACGGCAAATATATATTTCCGCAGGTTTATTTAAAATTACCGGGCAAATTTTTAAAGACTCGCATGAAGTTTGTTCTTCCACGTTCAAGCGACTCGTCTCAAAGTCAGCTAAAGCTGACACGTTGGCGTGTTTTTCTCCAGCATTATAAACCGATAATCGGGCCTTTGAGCTGGCTGCGGGAATCAATTCCCGAATTCCCGATTGGCACGTGTCGTCATTCGATTTCTGAGGCTTCGACGCTGCTTATGTCTCCACTAGTTTTTGCAGCTTCAAACAGGACGTTCGCCACTGGCCTGTCAGATGAAGGGTAGACATAGGCCATAGCAGCTGCCTGTCACAAGGCTCGATAGATCGGAATTTACATATTATTGTTGAGAAAATATCCTGCAAGTGGGATCAAAACGTGAAAACATCCGAATCTCAGATCTATAACTGAGACCGGGAGATGTTCGGAGCTAACCCTCCTGATTTCCTGCGCGAGTGCCGTGGACCGAGGTCACCCACCACTAACCACACACCAAACGGCACGTCCACCGCTGCCAGACGGTCACGTCCTCTGTCAGCTGACCTCACGTCACATCACGTCACATCACGTCACCTGTCGCCAGCACACGTCAACACTGCTGTAGCCAGCTGCACTTGCATACCTATACGCCGTCTGTGCGCCTACGCGTGCGTGCGTGCACGCCTGTGCGTTTATAGCACGTCAGTCGGTAATGCGAGCCCTCGACGGCCGCAGTCGCAGATAAGTGTTCTGACTGTACATAACTCTTGCCCCGTGCTCAGGTATGCGGTCCGCGCTGGATGAACCAGATCACCAGGAGCAACCACTACGGCAACGGCGTGTGCTACTGGATGGAGGCTGGCGCTGCCGACTACAATGCCAGCAAGGTGGTGCCGCTCGTCGATAGCAGTGAGTAGCGCCAGACTACAATGCCAGCAAGGTGGTGCCGCTCGTCGATAGCAGTGAGTAGCGCCATCCATCCGACTACAATGCCAGCAAGGTGGTACCGCTCGTCGATAGCAGTGAGTAGCGCCATCCATTATTCGGAAAAGATCCCTTCTACATAACTATATACATAATCATATACATATTTATTACAACCGTCCCGGTATAGTACCCGGTAGTATCCGGTAATATGTGTTCATGAATTTGATTATACAAAGAAAACTAACGAGAAATTTCGCATTGTAAGAGCAGATAATTGTATATGAATTCATGAAGTTTCAATTGATACCAAAAATATCTGGGAAAAGCCGTGTTCCTAGACTGAATTACCCAAAACGCGCGAAATATTACCGGGTACTACCGGAGTACTACCGGGTAAAGATAAATGCCTTCGTGAAAACGGCTATTGTGCCATCGTTTTATTTCTTCACCGCAACTTCAATCGAGTTGATGGATTGTCTCCCCACCGGCGTTAGCTTCCAGACAGATGTCACTCGCCTTGTAGAGGTCATTGGGTGAGTGGACCACTGGATGACATGGCGATGTCGGCACGTGACCTTAACCTGTCACCATCCTGACACTCGACTGACGACCCGGTACAGAAGTGACTGGCGAGGTGGTCACTCAGGTCAATCAATCGCTGAGGATGTTGAACGGCTGAGGTGTACTTTGGAAAACCGAAGGCATCTGTCGTCGCTAGAGATGCATATTGCATAATTGAATCTCCAAGCTATAGTGTTACGCTTGAAATTGGTGATGGTTGGGTGTCCCTTTTAGTTCCCCTTTCATCGAATACTGACCGAATGGATGGGGCCTTCTCGGCTTATTCAAACAAATTTGCACTCGTGGAGGCATTATTTCATATTGAATGGCTTAACAGTTGACCAGTTAACTGTTTTTTTTTTACCCGAATATAACTAGATTTTATTTTTTGGTACCCGAATACAAC
Source organism: Semibalanus balanoides (assembly GCA_014673585.1). Taxonomy (NCBI): domain Eukaryota; kingdom Metazoa; phylum Arthropoda; class Thecostraca; order Balanomorpha; family Balanidae; genus Semibalanus; species Semibalanus balanoides. Next base: position 90,596 of record VOPJ01012886.1, read on the forward strand.
TAGATTTTAATCAGTTATTGACCCTCGTTTTAATATTCATTGCATATTAACCCGAAATAATAACTTATCTCGGCTAAAAAAAAATGGAAGAATGTGACCACTTTGGGAATATTGAATTAATGCATTCGCTGAAACAATTTGTCCCGTCCATTAGCACAAAAGGCCTAGCGGCGTCAGCCTGTCAGGCCATCTGTGACCCTGACTACCACTGCCTGACCGCGCGGAGCCTCCTCAGTAGCCGCGGCATGTCCGTTTTATCCGCTCAACAGCCCGCTGAGACAAACACCGGCTCGTTTCAGGCAAGCAGATGCTGCGGCGGGGAGGAGGCAGGGATGACGTCCATCTGTACGCCTACGGCGAGGCCGGCATCTCGGTCCACTTCGCCAAGGTAAGCCGTCTGTGGGGGTCCGAGCTCAGCAGTGGGGAATAGATTAGCGCGCGACGATGAGAAGTGCCGCAGTTGGTCTAGTAGACTTGATACCGCATGGCACTAGTGCCCCTCGAGCTGATGAAAATCATTGCGTTCATCCACAATATTGGCTGATGTGCTTAGCTTTGCTTAAAATGTTCTACCACTAACCACACCCTGCAATTTGCATTGAACCTGATCACAAAGTTGTATTTTTTGTCCGTTTTCTGTTAGGACTTCGGAACATACCTACATATTATCTATTTAAAGGAAATAGTTCACCTTCAACATGGTTTTTTAACTGAGGTAGCAGTTTTGTAGCCCGTGTTGAAAAACCCCTGACTTTAAATTGTCTGGACTGAAAAGGCTCTCCAGCCTTATTTGATATTTGACTTTTTGTCGAAGGAATGTGGGCCATAAACAAAGAATGTCAGGAATGTGGGCCTTCGGGAGGCTATAAAGTAATCTTACACGAATACTTTCGAATTTGATTGGCTGAGCCATTCGATTATTTCGTTTGACGTTGCTGAGTACGCATATAGTTTTGATGAACAATTAAATGATGTACGTCTTCTGTCCTTGAAGTCGGCGCGATGATAATGGCTGTTTTTGACAATATGCAAAGTCTATTGTTATTTTCCCAAATATTAATCAAATCGTGTTTGAACAAAATACAATGTGGATACACCAGTATTATTCCCTTGAAGTTTGAACGTAAATTGTCTTGTTAATATAGTTCCCCTTCAGTACTGTAGCACACGCCATACAGCCCCGAAGCAGGATTGTCGGTACATAGTCCGTCTACGTTCTATATCCCTTGTTATTTTCCTTGCAATACAGAGTCGAATTTCCTGCAGTTCAATGTGACCATGTCAGTGCATTCTTGACGTACTGCGGTGCTAAGTACACTGTCATGTTCTTTGATTAGTCACGACTGTTATCTGTTAAACTTGTAATTTGTAAGTACCTACCTGCATTACATATCTTTCTCATGTTGTTGGTGTCCCTTCAGGCACGCAGACAGGATTTCGTCCAGGGGGGGAGGGGACGGCCGCCCCTTGGGTACATGCCTGTGTCCCTTTACATTTCTTGAATTGTGACTTCGGCATTAGGTAAAGTTCTGTTAAATTCGAATATGCTCACTGCCAGATTTCATTTAAATGAGTTGTACCTACGTTTACTGCAAACTTCTGGTGCAATGCCATCCCGGTTTCCCATCTATCAAACTTAACGTCTGTAAACGTTTCGCCCGTACCATGACCTCCCACCCACCCGTGCAGATAACACACGCCGCTCGTCTGTCGTCACGCATCGTGACCGCGTGTGACACGTTTACCACCGCCAACACCGACGTGACCACGTGGAAGCGTTCACCGCCTCTGACACGGCCTACAAATTACCCCACGGGGTAATGAGACACGCAGCGTGCTTGACGGGGCGCCTGCGCGGAACACCTGCTGCAGGCCGCTGCACGCTCGCGGGGACAGTGCTGCACCGGTCTGCGCGGGTCTCTCAGAGTCGGTACTCGGAGGTACACGGAGCCTGTGCGAACCTGTACTGTGGTACAGTGTACTGGCCGGTACACCTCTATATGTCCCAGGGCGGGTCCAGACTACCAGACTGATCGCTGCGGCTGAAGCCTCAGGGAGCCGGGAATGGGAGCCGGGAATGGGAGAACGGAACGTTTGGAAGGGTCCATCTGTGTGACAAAGTGTAGTCAATTTATTTCTCTCCTTATCTCGGAGGTTGTTTTGATACGCACGCCGGGTTGATGAGGGAACAACAACCTCTGATATAACGGGAAAAATAAATAACCCACACTTTTATATAAACGAACCTCTCCCAAACGTGACGTGCTTAACCAGTCTCCCGTCGTCCCGCGCTCTCCCTCCGTACTCCCCTAACCACTCGCCACAGCCCTCTGCAACTGTCCGGCATCTCTCCCCTCTCACCCCGCCCCTCTCCCCTATCACCCCGCCCCTCTCCCCTCTCACCCCTCTCACCTCACTTCTTCTGCTCCGTCCCGCCGACAGAACGGCAGTGAGCTGCTGCTCGGCGCGCCAGGGGTCTACAACTGGAAGGGCTCCGTGGTGCGACTCTCTGGTGACACAGACCTGAATGTCGCCGGTAACCAGCGGCGGCGGCGGAGGAGGCAGGCCGCCGACTACTACCAGGCGCTAAGCGTGTCTCGCACACTCAACGCCCACTTCACCAAGGAGCTGAACGAGAACGACTACTTTGGTCAGTGGGACGGGGGTCTGGAGGGCGGGGAGGGTGCTGTGTTCGGAGGGTGCTTTTGCGGTGCAGGTTTGGACGGCGAGGGAGGGTGTTGCTGTTGTGTTTGAAAGGTGAGGGAAGGCGTGGTGTTTTAAAATGTGGGTAGTATAGCAAGTAGTAGGATGCGATGGGTCGTCTTTGGTGGATTTATATCAGTTATGGTGGGTGGGTCGTGAAGCTTGTTCATCAGCCTTCTGATCTAATCCCGCTCTAAATATGGTGTTTCATCGGCTGCGCTGCGTCAGCCGTCAGCAAATGTTCCCGTCATCTCGATTGAGAAGCTCGTCATCTCGACCGTGCCCACCCAAGGTCCGGGATACCCGCTCCAGTCACCTTCCTTTGGGCGTCATGTTTTGTAGCGTCATGCCGTGACTCATGAACTGAGTGAGCTGCGTCCCAGATGCGTGACTGGACACCATGGTACATCCTCTCTGTCCGGGTGGAGTCAGTGTTTCTGTGGCCAGGCTGAGTCAGTGTTCCCGGTCACTACAGGGTCTCCCTCGTGTCTTACCCAACCTCGCACTGAGCTCACCAGTCATGTGCTTGTCTATTTCTGGGATGATTAGGTCATTATTGATGCTCCGGATGACGGTTACGTAGCACTTCTCTTCTGCACCACATTCAGGGATTTCCCTGGACACGCACTGGGTTCTCCGTGTGATAACGCTGTGGTGTTTGTTACAGGGTACTCTGTGAGCTCGGGCGAGTTTAAGGGCGACGGACACACGTACTATGTCGCTGGAGCCCCTCGAGCTGCCTATGGATACGGAAAGGTAATGGTCGAAAGTGGTCACGCGTGGTGATGTAAGCGCAGCAGTACGCTGTTGGGCGTTGTGATTAATTGTTGTGCTTGGAAGTATGCTGTGGTTAGATTAGATGCAGGGAAGCGAATCAAATACATGAATTACGGGTAGTTAATGGAGGCTGGTGGTGCGTAACCTGGCAATTTGATAACTGGTAATGAGCGTATTTGTTGGGTTTGTGTTTCATTGTCCGGGCTTAGTCTGTCTAGACTTTATAATGGTCCGATTGAAACAAAACAAATACAATTATTTACCTTCTAATGCATTGACCCCCCTCCCCCCTCCTCTTCGGCAGGTATTCATCTTCGACTTCCCGCCGAACGACCTGAGCGGGATGGAGGTGATCATGGAGCGGACCGGCTCGCAGGTGGGCGGCTACTTCGGCGGCGCCGTGCTCGGCCTGGATGTGTCCGGAGACGGCCGGCCGGAGCTGCTGGTCGGCGCGCCACTGCACTCCGAGCAGCCAGTGCTGGACGCCGCGCCGACCGGCCTCGAGGAGGGCAGGGTGTGCGTGTACCACAACCTGGGCGGAGGTCAGCTCAGCGAGCAGCCGCTGGTGCTCACCGGAGACCGCGCCGTCAGTGGCAGGTTCGGCTCGGCAGTGGCCAGTGTTGGAGATCTGGACATGGATGGGTATAATGGTGAGCTACACGGCGATGTCCTGGGACGTTTTGTGTTTGGTTTTTGGTTGGTTTGGATCTATTATGGTCATTTATCTCTTTCTCTTCTTTCTTCTTTGCATTTTATTTTCTTTCTTGTATAATTGTTGCCTATTTTATACCTACAGGTTAATTCAAATTAAAATGTGTATACTGAAGTTGAAATGCAGTTCACCGCACCGCACGTATGAATGTAGGAAGCGTCTCAAAGGGATTGGCGGTACAAATTTTTAGGACTCTAGGAGTATGCAAACCTTTTTTTCAAGTAAAGCAAATGTTCTCCTATATATCATGTCAGTTTCCAGCAGCACCCGTGCATCCGCTTTGCTGCTCCAATGGCGGTGCAAGCAACCGATCTCCATTTCCATCCGACAGATATTGCTGTGGGCGCCCCCTATGAAGACGACCAGCGTGGCGCCGTCTATATCTACCTAGGTGGCGCTACTGGTTTGAGCCGGGAGTACAGCCAGAAGATCTTGGCTTCAGGGTTGAGTACGTCACTGCGCGGTTTCGGAATCAGCATATCTCACGGCCTGGACGTGGACGACAACAAGTACTCAGGTATGTGATCGACTGGGGTGACCGTGAAGATATCAAGGCTTCAACATTCGCATTCTTTTAGCTGTCAGGGCGTGACGACTGCGTGGTTAATTTGCGCCCATAACTTCAGCAATTAGTGCATAATGAAATACAAACACTTTATCAAAATCCATTGACATTGGAGGGAGAAGCACTGCCATGACTGCCACTGAGTCCCTGTGGTGGCCACCGACTGAAGGAAGACGGAAATTATGTGTGCAATCGGTAATTGCTCATCATTTGTTCACAATATGTATGACTTATTGCCCTGTTGGGATACTGAGTGCATATATCTACACTCAACTCTTGTTGTGCTCTTGTTCCCATTTTCATCTCTTCGTCTGACTCTGATTTTTGCTGGTTGTTGACGCTATCCGTTGGTTGCAGACGTTGCAGTCGGTTCGTACCTGAGTGTCGTTGTTGACGCTATCCGTTGTTTGCAGACGTTGCAGTCGGTTGTCGTACCTGAGTGGGCTGGTTGTTTGACGCTTCGCCGTTGTCGCCAGACGGGTTGCAGTCGCGTTCGTACCTGAAGTGGCTGTTGTTGACGCATATCCGTTGGTTGCAGACGTTGCAGTCGGTTCGTACCTGAGTGTCGTTGTTGACGCTATCCGTTGTTTGCAGACGTTGCAGTCGGTTCGTACCTGAGTGTGGGCTCGTTGTTTCCGTTGGTTGCAGACGTCGCAGTCGGTTCGTACCTGAGTGTGGGATCGTTGTTTCCGTTGGTTGCAGACGTTGCAGTCGGTTCGTACCTGAGTGTCGTTGTTGACGCTATCAGTTGGTTGCAGACGTTGCAGTCGGCTCGTACCTGAGTGGCGAGGCAGTGCTGCTGCGTGCTCAGCCAGTACTGCGCTTCAGCGCCAACCTCAGATCCAGACTGGACAAACTGCAGCCCACCGACAAAAAGTTCAAGGTCGAAGCCTGCCTCAAGTACTTCGGCAAACATCTGCCCGACACTATCCGTGAGTGCTTTGGCAGACACCTGCCCGACACTATCCGTGCTTACCTACCTGTCAGATTCGATTTCAGTTGACAATTACCAGACATTAAAGTATATCCTTTCCCCACAGTCAGGGGGGGGTCTTGTCTTCTGTGTATTGCACACAGCTGGAATAAGGTCTTTCCAGAAATCGCTCTCCGCGTACCTGAACGAGGTGCTTTGTATCTCAGAGCAGCAATTAATCGAAGATCGACGTTTTTGTTTGAATAATGACGGGAACACTCAATCATATCCATTAATAATCTGTATATAGAATCTGCTAGGTTTAGGTTCCAGGACATAACTGTACGTTCTTGGGAGAGCATAAGTTTGCCATCGTTAGGCGTCCGGGGACCCCACAGACGGGCACCGTTCTCGCGCACGCATGGATATACAGAAAACGAAAACCACTCAAGGGATCCTTGTTTATCAGACAATGCGCGGCCAAATGTCTTGCGAGAATATGCCACTTCAGCGTTGGAGCAGTCATCCGGACAACTGGACCAAAGCGACGGAACATTATTCAAATTTTGACATAGCGCCGTGACTGCGGGTAGGCGTCACTCACATAACTCCTCTTTCTGACGCCTCCGTTTCTGCTGTTTGTGGCTCTCGTCATTTCACTGTGACATTGGCGATTATTGGGTTTTCGGGCGCTGCGACGGCTCAAGGACATTTTGATGCAAATCGTCATATGTCAGTGTCATATCGTCAACATATCATATATTTTATGTCAATTTGCGATAATTGGTGGAAATGGTAAACGGTCGTTGCTGCCCCCCCCCCCCCCGGATGATATATCGATATCGATCTCGGGGAGAACAACATGGCTGCTCGGTCGACGGGATCAGCAATCGGCTTGATCTCTCTGTTGGTAGGCTGCCCAGTCCCATCATTCTCAATCCGGCATTATGCCCTTGTGTAAGGGCATAATGGCGTCTGTGCGGTTCTGCGGCGCACGTGGTCAATGACTGGAATCCCACAGCCGTGTACCACCTCGAGGGTCGGCTGACCTGACCTGGCTCGGCAGCTAACAGCCAGGATTGGGGAGGGTCTCCAGTCTGTCAGACGGGGAGAGTGACTCGAGGATCGGCTGACCTACCTGGCTCGGCTTCTAATCAGCAAGAATGGGGGATCTTCCAGTCTGTCAGACGGGGGAGAGTGATCTCGAGGGTCGGCTGACCTGACCTGGCTCGCTTCTAACAGCAAGGATTGGAGGTTCCCAGTCTGTCAGACGTGGGGGAGAGTGATTCTCGAGGTCGGCTGACCGACCTGGCTCGGCTTTTCTAACAGCAAGATTGGAGGGTCTCCCAGGTTGGTCAGACGGGGAGAGTGATTCGAGGGTCGTTGACCATGACCTGGCTCGGCTTCTAACAGCAGGATTGGCAGGGTCTCCAGTCTGTCAGACGGGGGAGAGTGCTCGAGGGATCGGCTGACCTGACCTTGGCTCGGCTTCTAACAGCAAGGATTGGAGGTCTCCCAGTCTGTCAGACGGGAGAGTGACCTCGAGGATCGGCTGACCTGACCTGGCTCGGCTTCTAACAGCAAGGATTGAGGGTCTCCCAGTCTGTTCAGACGGGAGTGATCTCGAGGGTCGGCTGTTGACCGTGACCTGGCTCGGCTTCTAACACAAGATTGGAGGGTCTCCCAGTCTGTCAGAGGGGGAGAGTACTCGAGGATCGGCTGACCTGACCTCCTGGCTCGGCTTTCGAACAGCAAGGATTGGAGGTCTCCCAGTCTGTCAGACGGGGAGGGTAACCTCCGAGAGTCGGCTGACCTGACCTGGCTCGGCAGGCTACAGCCCGTTGGGGGTCTCCCAGTCTGTCAGACGCGGTGAGAGTGATCTCGAGGGTCGGCTGACCTACCTGGCTCGGCAGGCTAACAGCCCGATTGGAGGCGTCTCCCAGTCTGTCAGACGGGGGAAGTTGACCTCGAGAGTCGGCTGACCTGGCCTGGGCTCGGCAGCTAACAGCCGATTGGAGGGTCTCCCAGTTGTAGACGGGGGAGGGTGACTCGAGTGGTGTCGTGTCCTGACCTGACCTGGCTCGGCTGCTAACAGCAGGATTGGAGTGCTCCCAGCTGTCAGAGTGGGGTGACCTCGAGGGTTCGGCTGACCTGGGCCTGGTCGGCAGCTAACAGCCCGGATTGGAGGGGTCTCCCAGTCTTAGCGGAGAGTACCTCGAGAGTTCGGCGCCTGACCTGGCTCGGGGGCAGCTATAACAGCCAGCATTTGGGTCTTCTCAGGTTCTGTCGGACGGGGAAGGGTGACCTCTGAGGGTCGGCTGGACCTGACCTGCTTCGGCAGTAACAGCCAGGATTGAGGGGCTCCCAGTTCTGTTCAGTACGGGGGAGAGAGTTGACTCGTGGTCGCTGACCTGACTCTTGCTCGCTTCTAACAGGCCCCGGTTAGGAGGTCTCCAGTCTGTCAGACGGGGGAGGGTGACCTCGAGAAGTCGGGCTGACCTGACCTGCTCGGCACTAACAGCCGGATTGGAGGGGTCCCCAAGTCTGTCAGCGGGGAGAGTGACCTCAAGATTCGGCTACCTGGCCTGGCTCGGCAGCTAACAGTCCGGATTGGAGGTCTCCCTGATCTGTCAGACGGGGAGGGTGACCTCGAGGGTCGGCTGACCTGGCTGGTCGCTCTAACAAGCCAGGATTGGAGTTCTCCAGGTCTGTCAGACGGGGAGAGTGACCGTAGGTGGTTGGGACTGACCTGGCTGGTCGGCAGCTAACAGCCCGGATTGAGGGTCTCCAGTTGTCAGACGGGGAGAGTGACCTCGAGAGTCGGCTGACCTGACCTGGTCGGCAGCTAACAGCCAGGATTGGAGGTCTTTCCAGTCATGTTCGGACGGGGGAGGGTGGACTCTAGGTCGGCTGAACCTGACCTTGCTCGGCAGCTAACAGCCGGATTGGAGGGTCTCCCAGTCTGTCAGACGGGGGAGAGTGACCTCGAGAGGTCGGCTGACTGACCATTGCTCGGCCTTCTACAGCCCGGTTAGGAGGGTCACCCCAAGTCTGTCAGACGGGGGAGGGTACCGAGAGTCGGCTGACCTGACCTTGGTCGGGCAGCTAACAGCCAGGATGGGGGTCCTCCCTAGTCTGTCAGACGTGGGAGAGGATCTCGAGGGTCGGGCTGACCTGACCTGGCTCGGCAGCTACAGCCCCGGTTTGGAGGGTCTTCCCAGTCTGTCAGACCGGCGGAGTGGTAACCTCGAGAGTCGGCGACCTGACCTGCTCGGTGCGAACAGCCCGGGTTAGGAGGGTCTCCAGTCTTGTTCAGACGGTGGGAGAGTGACCTCGAGGGTTCGCTGACCTGACCTTGCTCGGCAGCTAAACAGCCCGGATTGGAGGGTCTCCAGTCCTGTCAGACGGGGGAGGGTGACCTCGAGGTCGGCTGACCTGGACCTGGCGTCGGCAGCTAACAGGCCCGGTTGAGAGGTCTTCCCGTCTGTCGACGGGGGAGGGTGACCTCGAGAGTCGGCTGACCTGACCTGGCTCGGCAGCTAACAGCCCGGATGGAGGTCTCCCAGTCTGTCAGACGGGGAGAGTGATCTCGAGGGTCGGTAGACCTGACCTTGCTCGCAGCTAACAGCAGGATTGGAGGGTCTCCCAGTCTGTCAGACGGGGGAGGGGTGACTCGAGGGTCGGCTGACTGACCTGGCTCGGCTGCTAACAGCCAGGATGGGAGGGTCTCCCAGCTGTCAGACGGGGAGAGTGATCTCGAGGATCGGTTGACTGACCTTGCTCGGCAGCTTACAGCCCGGTTTGGAGTTCTCCCAGTCTGTCAGACGGGGGAGGAGTAACCTCGAGATCGGCGACCTGGACCTGGCTCGCGCAGCTAACAGCCCGGATTGGAGGGTCTCCCAGTCTGTCAGACGGGGGAGAGTGATCCGAGCGGTCGGTGACCTGACCTTGCTCGGCAGCTAACAGCCAGATTGGAGGGTCTCCCGTCTGTCAGACGGGGAGAGTGATCTCGAGGGTCGTCTGACCTGACCTTGCTCGGCACTAACAGCCAGATTGGAGGGTCTCCCAGTCTTCAGACGGGGGAGATGATCTCGAGTAGATCGGCTGACCTGAACCTGCTCGCTTCTAACAGCCCGGTTGGAGGGTTCCCAGTCTGTCAGACGGGGAGAGTAATCTCTGGAGGGTCGGCTTGACCTGACCTGCTCGGCAGCTAACAGCCTGGATATTGAGTGTCTCCCAGTCTGTCAGACGGGGAGGGTAACTCGAGAGTCGGTGACCTGACCGTGGCTCGGCAGCTAAAACAGCCCGGATTGGGAGGGGTCTCCCGTCGTGTAGACGGGGGAGAGTGAATCCGAGGGTCGCTGACCTGACCTTGCTCGGCTGCTAACAGCCCGGATTGGAGGGTCTTCCCAGTCTTCGACGGGAGAGTGTCTCGAGGTCGGCTGACCTGACCTTGCTCGGCTGCTCAACACCCGGGATTGGAAGGTCTCCAGTCTGTCAGACGGGGGAGGGTGACTCGAGGTCGGTGACCTGAACCTTGCTCGGCAGCTAACAGCCCGGTTTGGAGGGTCTCCCAGTCTGTCAGACGGGGGAGAGTGATCTCGAGGGTCGGCTGACCTGACCTGGCTCGGCAGCTAACAGCCCGGTTTGGAGGGTCTCCCAGTCTGTCAGACGGGGAGGGTGACCCTCGAGGTCGGCTGACCTGACCTGGCTCGGCTGCTAACAGCCCGGATTGGAGGGTCTCCCAGTCTGTCAGACGGGGGAGGGTAACCTCGAGAGTCGGCTGACCTGACCTTGCTCGGCAGCTAACAGCCAGGATTGGAGGGTCTCCCAGCTGGCAGGACGGGGAGGCTGACCTCGAGGGTCGGTTGAACCTGACCTGGCTCGCTGCTAACAGCCAGGATTGGAGGGTCTCCCGTCGATCAGACGTGGGAGGTGTGACCTCGAGGTCGCTGACCTGACCTGGCTCGCGGATGCTAACAGCCCAGGATTGGAGGGTCTCCCAGTCTGTCAGCGGGGGAGAGAACCTCCGATAGCGGCGACCTGACCTGGCTCGGCTGCAACAGCAGGAGTGGAGGGTCTCCAGTCTGTCAGACGGGGGAGGGTGACTCGAGGGGTCGCTGACCTGACCTGGACTCGGCTGGCTAACAGCCGGATTGGAGGTCTCCCAGTCTGTCAGACGGGGAGGGTGACCTCGAGGGTCGGCTGACCTGACCTGGCTCGGCTGCTAACAGCCAGGATTGGAGGGTCTTCCCAGTCTGTCAGACGGGGGAGGTGACCTCGAGGTCGGCTGACCTGACCTTGCTCGGCAGTAACAGCCCGGTTTGGGAGTGTCTCCCAGTCTGTCAGACGTGGAGAGTGCCTCGAGAGGTGGCTGACCTGGCCTTGCTCGGCTGCTTCAACAGCCCGATTGGAGGGGTCTTCCCGTCTGTCAGACGGGGAGGTAACCTCGAGAGTCGGCTACCTGACCCTTGCTCCTGGCTGCTACAGCCAGGATTGGAGGGTCTCCAGTCTGTCAGACGGGGGAGCAAGTGATCTCTAGGGTCGGCTGACACTGACCTGCTCAGCAGCTAACAGCCCGGTTGTGGAGTTGTCTCCCAGTCTGTCAGACGGGAGTGGAACTCGGAGGTCGGCTGACTGACCTGGCTTCGGCAGCTAACAGCGGTTGGGAGGGTCTCCCAGTCTGTCAGACGGGGAGAGTGACCTCGAGACTCGGCTGACCTGACCTTGCTCCGGCAGCTAACAGCCAGGATTGGAGGATCTCCCAGTCTGTCAGAGGGGGAGAGTAACCTCAGAGTCGGCTGACCTGACTGGTCGGCAGCTACAGCAGGATTGGGGGTCTCCCAGTCTGTCAGACGGGAGAGTAACCGATGGTCGGTGGGGGAACCCTTGGGACCTGCTCGGGCAGCTAACAGCCCGGTTTGTGAGGGTCTCCCAGTTCTGTCAGAAGGGGAGAGTGACCTCGAGAGTCGGCTGACCTGACCTTTGCTCGGCAGCTAACAGCCCGGTTTGGGAGGGTCTCCAGTCTGGCAGACGGGGAGAGTGATCTCGGGGTCGGCTGACCTACCTGGCTCTTTTTCGGGGGCCCCCCAAGGCTAAAACGCCCGGTTTGGAGGGTTCCCAGTCGTGTCAGAAGGGGGAGGGTGATCTCGAGGGTCGGCTGACCTGACCTGGCTCGGCTGCTAACAGCCCGGTTTGGAGTGTCTCCCAGTCTGTCAGACGGGGGAGAGTAACTGAGATCGGCTGACCTGACTGCTCGGCTGCTAACAGCCCGTTTGGAGTGTCTCCCGTGTCTCCCAGTCTCCCAGTATGTCAGACGCCCGGTGTTCTTGACGGCTGTTTTCCATCAGAAAATAACTGACTGGCTGTGGTTTGACACGATGTAATCGCAGGCTTTCCGGTTGTTACACGCTTGTCTGGTGCTAGTTCAAGTTCGGGTTTTATATGTTGACAATACTAATTCACTAGATATCGATTTTCTTAGTGCTGCTAAATGCCGTTTCGAAGACAGGTTCGCATTCACTCTTCTCTATGGTAGTAAAGCGCTAAGCTGTCAAACGGCCATTCATGCTAATTCTTTAGAAAGAAGAGGTGGATGGCTCATGGCAGATGATGCAAATACATTGTCATCGCATTTGAGCTATATTACCACGCTGACATTTTCTGGTAGGCAGGATTTTGATGCTTTATGATAGAAGCGCTTCTCTATTTGATTTCATCGGAACGGAGTAAATTATTTATTTTATTGTTAAAGTTGGGAACATTAATTCCGGTAAAGCGAAAAAAAATTATCATTTTCAGCTCAATATTTATCACTGGGAGATATGCTTCGGTAATGCTTATTTCAACTATCCTGTCATCTACAAATACACCGTTGAAGCTCATTACTCTCTTACAACTATCTTGTCATCTACAAATACATCGTTGAAACTCATTACTCTCGTACAACTATCCTGTCATCTACAAATACACCGTTGAAACTCATTACTCTCTTACAACTATCCTGTCATCTACAAATATACCGTTGAAGCTCATTACTCTCTTACAACTATCCTGTCATCTACAAATACACCGTTGAAACTCATTACTCTCTTACAACTATCTCTGTTGAAGCTCAGTACTCTCTTATGCATGTGTGATAACTCTGCGGACCAGCATTTATAACAGCCGTCAGCCTATCAGAATTGCAGCAACAAGCTGAAATTACAACGAATGCTCGTTTCGTGACAAGCGCAGATGTAAGACCATGCCATGACACGAATGGCATCTTTAGAACATTCAAATGCATGGAACAAAGAGCATATGTAGCAGGAGGGCGCACCCATCGACCTCCTGAGTTGTATTATCCGCGATGACTTGCAGGCTTAGTGGTCAGCCCACATTCAAACTAGCTTCAGACGGGGGCAGACTTGGAACCCTGTGTACCTGAGGCTATGCTGGGTGCACTGCACAAGTTACAGTACAGTTTTGCAGCTGGTTGTGTTTATTTCATGGCAGTATAACCAGACCGACCGAAGCATGACCGACGACCTTCTCTATCTCAGACACTGGTTTGGTTCTTTGGGGTTTGCTCCTACTGTTACAGTTCGCGAAGCTTTATCGCCCAACGCGATTTTTTTGCACGTGCATTTCGTTTACCCACAGTATCTAGTTACCCTGCCCACAGTATGGCTTTGTCTTTTACTTGGTGGAGCTATGAACATTACAGAGCCGGCTGAGTGACAATTTGTATTCGGTGTGTTTCTTTTATTTATTGGGTGTGTTTGTTGTTGTTTATTTGGTGTGTTTGTTGTCCGACAGCCGCCACGATCCAGATGAAGATCGAGTCCCGCCACGTGGTCTGTGTCTTCGACGTCCAGGGAGAAACGCGAGACAACTACACCTATGAACGCGAGCTGAACTCTGCGGGCTACACATGCGACGATTTCACCGTCCTCATCAAGGTAAAAGACAGCCAGTTATAGGCACCAGCTCCGTGCTGATACCGTCATTTCAGTTTCAGTTAAGTGACATGTGCAAGCATATATATATATATATATATAAGAAACAGACTCGTTTTGACGTTTCGATTTATACTTAAATCTGCGTCAGAAATACGGCACAAGGTCACATTTGAAATGCGATGACAAGGACATGAGACAAAATGCGAAAACAATAAACACATAATGATAATCGCGTCGAAATCGTTCGTGGTCCTCCTTTTGCTGGATCAATAAATCCGGATGGACGTCAAACATATTATCTACTTGCACAAGGCTTATCATACGATAGTAGGTCACAGCATGCAAGCAGTTCAAACACGAGACAGACAGGTAGGCTAACCCGGAATGCACGGAGGTCATGCGGCACAGTCTAACTGCCAGCTATTTACCAATTATGATTGACGATCAAGGTGGGCGTGTGCGATCTAATTTTTCCTTCTCAGTCACATCCCTTTAACCATCGAATAAATATCAGAAAATAGCATATATCAGCTAAAAGACATACCATTGTGGGAGCCTTCCAAGAAAGCAATTGGCGGAAACAGCAATTGGGCCCTCCATGGTGACAAATTTATTACCGATGGTGAAGTATAACTAAAGAGAAGAACTCGGTCCCCTCTCCCAACTAGCCTTCCCTCGCTACGTTTCCCCGTCTTTATCCTTTGTGTCCCTAGCAGTTCTACCCCTCTGCATCTCCTCTAAACTTTCTGCGGTCCTCCGAGGTTTCCCCAGGTTTCTTTCGCAGCGCCGAATGCCCTAAAATCCTCCCTGGCTGTGCCCTCCCTCGTGAACAATGCCTACGTTACAGGGATTACCTACTTCTTTGTTGCATCTAATCGTCGACAGATGATTTTGCGTTCGTCCTGTAAATTTAATCGCCCCAAAGGAAAGAACAGACACCAATATATATAATATATATATATAATTATATAATATATATATATATATTAGTAATATAATTAGTATATATATATATATTATTGACAGAATGTGAGTTGAATGTTTCAGAATGGTGTCATCCAGGTTCAAGCTGACTAAGTAGAGCATTAGCAGTCATATGGTTCTAAGTCGTGCTTTGTTGGAAAGGTCATCTATAGGGATGGTTAAATCCTCTTTCAGTGAAAACGGATTATTCGATCTAATCTCACTAAACTTTTCCACGAAACCATGCATATTCGTGATCCCTGCACTCGTTCACTCGGAAAGATCCGGTATAATCCCTTGGTCGTGCCCTTTGCAATTTACATAGTTTTGTTTTGAAGTTACATAAATTATTTAGTTTTGTTGCTGCCATTTTTGTTTTGGTCATGGCATGATAGGCAGGCACGTAGCCAGGATTTTGCTCAGGAGGGGGCCACGTCGGGAAAAAATCACATTTTGCTTCTAAAATCTCATTTTTTCTATCCTTATGTGTGTAAAATCACATCTTGCGCTCCTCAGCCATATGTTTGCTGACCGGGGGGGGGGGGGCGGGGGGGGGGAGGGTAGGGTCCGGGTTTTCAGAGAATCCTCATTCTATCGAGTGTGAATTTATTTCGCTCAGGGGGGGTGGGGCATGGCCCCCGTGCCCCCCCCCCCCTTGGCTACGTCCTGTAATAGTGTTATTGGGCTCTGCATCGCAATTGGTGAGTCGTTCTCAAATAATGCTCTTGTGGTTGTGTTGTTTTGAATTTGTTGTACGCAAATGCATTACACAAAAGGTAGTAGGTACCCGTCAACAAAGCTTAGCGATGATTGTCAAAGGTTAGCGATGCTTATGTCACATATAGTTGTATTTGTATGTCATGACTTTGATCATTTATCGATTGTCACCTTTGTATCAATGCTGCATGGATAACGTTGTGGTTGACGTTAGGCGGAGTAAAATAGGCGGAGTAAAAGTACAAATAAAATAAAAATGACGTTAGGCGGAGTAACACAATGCACTGCAGCTCCTCTGCTGCCTCTGACCCCCTCCCCTATTGTGCTATCCCTCTGCTGCCCCTCGGCTGCCTCTGATCCCCCCGTGCTGCCCCTCGGCTGCCTCTGATCCCCCCGTCTGCCCCTCCGGGCTTTGCCTCTGATCCCCTCGTGCTGCCCTCGCTGCCTCGAGCGACCGCCCTCTGCTGCCCTCGCTGCCTCTGATGCCCTATATCGTCTGCCCTCTCTGCTGCCTCTGACACCGCCTCTGCGCCCCTCGGCCTGCCTCTGATCCCCCCGTGCTGCCCGTCGCTGCCTCTGACCCGCCCTCTGCTGCCTCTCTGCTGCCCTGCGCCGCCCTCTGCTGCCCTCGGCTGCCTCTGATCCCCCGTGCTGCTCTCTGCTCGCCTCTGACCCGCCCTCTCTGACCCCTACGGCTGCCTCTGATGTCCCCCCGTGCTGCCCCTCGGCTGCCACTGGACCCGCCCTCTGCCCTGCCTTCTGCTTGCCTCTGACCCACCCACTCTGCTGCCTCTACTGCTGCCTCTGACCGCACCTCTGTGCTGCCTCTTCTCGCCTCTGACCCGCCCTGCTGCTGAGCTCCTACTGCTCACTCTGACGCCGCCCTCTGCCTGCCGCCTGCGCGCTGCCTCTAGACCGGACTCTCGTTGCTTGCCTTCCTCGCTGCAAACTCTGAGCGCTCGCCATATGCTGCGCATCTCTGTCTGCCTCTGACCCTGCCCTCTGCTGCCCGCCACCAGGAGGCGTGAGAACTCTCAGATCACCTACCCGTGCGCGAGAGCCCTACGCATGCCAATGAGCATCTGACCCACACACGTCTACCACTCACTCGCCTCTAATGTGTCTCGCTGACTGACATGTCTGACCTTCGCTCCTCACGCGCTAGAGCACTACTCTGAACGCTGGCGAATGCTTGCTACCTGAGCCGCCAGCGATTGTAAATCACGATTTCTCGCGACAAAGCCACCCCCCATCACCCTACACCCCCCTCGGCTGCGCGGAACTGTATTTCTTCCTCCGGGACGGGCTGGCCGACACAATCCTTGCTGCATACGCTTGTCCTCGAAGCCCGCCTCTCAGTCTGACCGGCATCGGAAAGAGCCCACGACTTCACGCAGCCGATCCAGCTGAAGCATTGAGTTACGCCTATCGTCGTCCCGTCCTGAAGGTGGGCCGCCCAACAGCCATCCCGGCCGATCTCCGTGCTGTGATCGTACCGATGTCACCAAGAGGGCGACGCGCAGGGGCAGGCGCCAAGGTCAGTCGGCTGTGCGGTGCGCCAAGGTCAGTCGGCTGTGCGGTGCGCCAAGGTCAGTCGGCTGTGCGGTGGGAAGAAGGAGGAGAGAGAGTAGAGAGGAGGAGGAGAGAGAGTAAGAGGAGCAAAGAGCTGGGGAAGTAATGTCGGCAACATTTATTGAGCGTTGAAAGAGCGTCGTGAATAAGGTTCACATCACAGCAGGGGTGTAAGGATCCTATTTCAGTATTAAGGGGGCTACAGTCCTACTAAATTGGACGAGGATGTGGGTCAAATGGGATAAAAATCAGTAATTGTGTGGAATTTACGGTACTTTAAGCAATTTTCTCCAGTGCAGCCCCCTCAACGTTTCTGAAGAAGGTACATACACCCTTACATCACAGGTAATATAGTTTGAGCTGGTGTCTCACATGCGAGTTGAGTTCGTGCGGCTAAGTCCAATTTCCGTACACAGTCGTCGTGGTAGTATTGTTAGAACTGTCCGACATCTTAGAACACCTCAGCGTAGTCGCTGTTGTGCGGCTTGTAACTGCGAATCTGTTGGGCTGGCTGGGGCTGATAGCCCCTCTCGTTGGCCACATATGTCACCGAGTACGTGTTGCCGTCAGGGCCGACGTACTGGTAGCTGCCCTCCTTGCTGATGGAGCCCGTCTCTGGATTCACGCGGCCCACCTCGTTGACGACCTGGCCGTTGTCCTGTTCGTAGCCGTACTGGTAGTTGCCATAATGGTCGATGTCGAAGTTCTGACTGCGGATGTGGATATTATCCTGGGAACCATTCCCCACGGCCACGGCCAAGAGGGCGGCAAACACAATCTGAAATAGGAAAATAACTTCGTTATTGGAAGCAGCCATGTTAATTCACCCTAAGTGATAAGCTCTCTATAAGCACATACTACTCAGGATATCACAGACAACACTGCGCTTACAACCAGAGCATCGTCATTCGTCATGTGTGCCAGCTTAAATACTACCACAACCAGAACTCCAGAGAGAGGATAGCCGAGCGAAGAAGTGCCCCCTCCCGCGATCACGACACACGACGCCTTACGTTAACACCAATAGACAACTTACAATGCAATATCTCGGCACTCTCAGCTAGGGAAAGGAAAGAAACCCTGGATAAGCGAATGAAGAGACAGCAAGGTCGTGTTCGACATAGTTTTTCATAGGTCGTTGTTTTAGAAGATGGCAGAAAGAAGTCATTGCAAAAATCAGCAAATGACTGCCCAAACGAAACAATTTAGTTGTGTTTCCCTCATTATTTTGGAGTTAGTAAGGGTTGCATTCATACAGGTCGAGGGCTGTTCCTGGTCGTAGGAGCAGTTCCAATGCTCGCTCCAAGGAAGGTCAACGAAGCTAAGCAGGGCTTGTTGCTGGTTGATCTCCTGAAGCCAGCGGCGTATATTAGGGTGAATTTATTTTGGAGGCAGCAGATCGTTTCTTCTCCAGGGGAACCGAGCGGGTCACTCAGCGATTTCCGCCTCCGCTGAACTCCAGAGAGAGGATAGACTAGCGATGGAGAGACACCACTGCCCTATCACGGCACGCGGCGACCGCCTGCTGGTGTGCCGAGGAGAGGCATATCAACAGGCTGATACATTACCAGAGCTATTAACACCATATTTACCGGGACATTGTCACCATATTACCAGCCTCCCACCAGCACGTGATAAGCCCTGTACCGTCTCCCCTCCGACTCACCATCTGCATGTCTGCTCTGGCTGACGCTGGTGGTGGACGTTGTGAGGTGTAGGCTGACGCTGGCAGTGGACGTTGTGAGCTGTAGGCTGACGCTGGCAGTGGACGTTGTGAGGTGTAGGCTGACAACTCCTCGTGTGATGTCGCCTCGACAACAGCCACGGCTTATATATCAAAGATGAGATATATATTATTATACATATTAAAGGTCAACAAGATATTAAAGCCCAGGCCAGATAAAAAAGAAAACAGAGATAGCGCGAGAGCGAAAATAGTAGAGACGAGCCGGATATAACGCGTTATGTAGCGGTTCAGGGGGGGGGGAGTTGGCGATGACACGAGAGTCGCGACTCGCGCTCGGGCCGGGGGAGGGGGTAGGACAGGTGGTGACAGAAGGATGGCGCGGAGAAACGACGGAGAGGCCCAGTGGTATGGTTATATAATGCTGTTTAAAACGGAACCGGCGCTCCATCACAGGGTTAAGATCGTCTGCTGGATAGTTATAAAATAAATACTCCTCTTAACGGTTTGTTCTGGTAATATAATATTTAATTTAAGACTGAACCCTCGCCATTGCAGCGTCCGATACCTACGTGACCGTGCGGGTGGGAGTCACGCCCCTCCTCCCTCATGCGTTTCGCCGCTAATTAAAGAGCTTCGATTCGAAAACGAGCGTGTTGCCTGTGACAAAAAGAAGCCGTTTACACCCAATTTTAAGGTCCTGGGTCATTTGGTGACCTCTGAGGTCATGTCAATGACCCAAATGTCATCCAAATCATAAATGCGTAGAAATTGAATTTGATGGAGCTAGAATCGTGAAAGAGCATATCATTATGCAAAATGAATGCCAGATTTTAAATCAGCGTCACAAAATGTCCTAGAAATTACCAGATTCCAAAAAAGTCATATCAGTTCACGGGAGGTCAGTGACCTCGGTTTACCTGTGAAAGTGCATGACCCCATTGGAACATATAATATCTAATAATGTAAAATAGATGCAAAATTTGCAATCAGCGTCACAAAATGTTTTATGGACAGCCAGAGGCCAAAAAGTCATCAAGCCATCGGAGGTCGCAATCTCAGTGGAAACCATAAATGTCACCTGTTGACACTGTGCAGTGTGCAGTGTCCATATGCTCATTAACAGCATAAACTCGGAACTGCGCAACTTACAAGCACCGATACTACGGAACATCAGCTGCACCTGACATGACCTTGATAAACAGGTCATAGTTCACGGGTCATGGGGGATAGAAGTTAAATACAGATTATTTGTCAAATTGTTCAAAAGTAGGGTACTGAAAGTTTCATCACAATAGGGATAAATACGGGAGTTATTTCCGAGAAGAAAGAAAACGAGGGGGTTGGTGGCATCCACCCTCTCCACTGGCGATGGTCAAACCTAAATTTTAAATATCAATTGCATCAAATCACGTGTTAGTCTGTTACCTGTATTACAGCATATACTCGCTTCGGCTGCAGTAATGTTGAGGAATAAGCTTTCCGCGGTTCGGATGGCGGAATCAGCTGGCGTACCGTTCGAGCTTGTCCTGCCGGTTGCTCGTGGCCCGGCTCGCGACTCAGTGTTGTAACACGGCCCGGTGTCGCCGGTGTCGCGATGAAAGGTGTCCCTGCACCACCCACGCTGCTGCAGTGGGTGTGACGCTTTATATAGCCTTGGTGTGACGACTCTGCCGACCGCGCTGCTAATCCACTGCTGGCGGGACGAGCTGACGCTCGGTCATCAGCGGTCCTTAACTGTAACTCACCGGCCTGGCGACTGGCTGACAGACCAGTGCTGGTCAGTCGTTAGTGGGTCTGTGGTGTGAAGATGCACCGATGTCGGGTATTGGTAATCGGCAGTTAATGTCAGACAAGCCATTTGACGGGCGCAATTCTGTGTGACTGGTTGTGCAGTCGAACAGCTGATCGTTTGATGCATTTATCTTGATGGCGTCATCTGTCATTGGTGGCTTATTTAGTATATTCCTTAAAATGGTTTCAGGACCTCTCGTGTCGAAATCAGCCAATTTCTTGCTTGTGATGAGGCTGCTTGACGGCTCATTGCACTTATTTGTCAATTATTGCGATCGGCATGTCCATTACAGCAATATAATGCAGCTTACTCACATCACGTGACGTCTGATGCAGAGGCGCAGTCAGACCTTCGGCAAGGGGGAGGTACGGCATCCCCATGGGCCTCCTCGACAAAGGGCCCTTGAAAACAATGTCGCGAGAAAAAAAAGTATCCCGGTTTTAAGCCACTTTATTTTGCAGGGCCCCTAAAAAGTCGCAAAAAGAGACGTTGCCGATAATTTGTTAAGTGTGAAAGTCGGCCCAATGGGGGGGGGGGCACGTGCCCCCTGGTTGCGCCCCTGGTCTGGTGTGCCGGTTTTATGAAGCTGAGTAATGTCACAAGCCAGAAGAACCTCTTCTGAGCTATTGACCACCACAATGTCACCACCACAATGTCAGGATTGCGTTATGACAATCATCATGACTTGCAAAGTGTTCTGTTTCATAACATTGAGTAATGACCCATGCCATATAAATTGAATAGAAAAGTAATTTGATTGAGACATGCCCATAGCCCATAGGGGCCCACAGAGACCCCAGACACATTTTCTTCTGTCAGTCTTACGTTTTGTATTCTTCAGAATGAAAACGAAACACTTGTGGTTTGTGGCGCGGTGCCGCTTGAACTTCCTGGTACAAATGTTAGTTTTCCCCAAAAATCGTACTTTCTCCTCGGCCAAGCTGATTAAGTGCTCTCGTCCAGGCTATACAGCGGGACAGCTGCGTAAATGCCTTAGTGGTGAAGATTATGAGCTATCTTGCAAGCTCGCAGCCGGCGAAGAGCCAGAGGCTCAACCCTCGCACCGACGGGGGCTGAGCCAACTTAGAACCGACGGGGGGGGCGGATAACCGCCCCCCAGATATCTAGACAAATTCGCAACGTAACGAAAAGCGGAAACGGTGTTAGGTAGTCCATGACGATTACCAGAGAAAATACAAATTTATTTTTTGATCAGATCAATATGGAGGTCACCAGAGGTCAAAACAGGTCAAATCTTCCCATATTTCGAATAAGTTAAGCATTGCTTCACATAATCCGGGCTAGCTTGGTAACTCAGATAGCTAGGATCATACGGTAAAATGCGCCGAAAAGCCATTTAAGCGCTTTTTCTGCAATATGTCCTCAGATTTGAGATAGGGTCTATGGTTGAGGCTCCGGAGGTCAGCAAATGTAAAAATGCTTAATTTCGCGGAAAACTTTTTTGCTATAACTTTGTATTTATATAAGCTAGAGCAACGCTTTCTCATCATTCGCGCTTCTCTCGTCATGACGCATCGAATAGCAATATTGATAACTAGCCTACGCGCTAGGTCAAATTTGAAAATTTTACCTGCCTGAGGTCATGGTTAAGGTCAAGCCAAATTTTATATCATTTGATTGACAATCAATAAGAAACCAGAATGGTCAAAACCCTATCACTCCGCCCATTGTAGAAGATAAGTTATTGTACAAAAAACAAATATGCCCTGGGGGCACATTGGATTTGACCTCAAAGAGGTCATGGAAGAAAATTCCCATATGATTTTTTTTTCTGTTTAGCTCCAAAATAGTGAACTTGAAGATTTAGCTTGGTTTGTTTGATTGGTGCGCAATTGCGCATTTCAATTTTCTCCCATTGACTTACCCTGTAACGGGGATGTCGCAAAATTTACATGACCTCACCGATATAAAAAATATGAGATATGAGATTTGCATATACATATGTCCTTACTGCACAATGTGAGTTTCAAACTATTTGGTTGACCACTGTGTCTTTGGCATGATGTCAAACTTTCAAAAACGTGACTTGAGATCTTGTCATTTAATGCAACCTGACGACGTGACCTTGAAAGTTGGGAGATCACAATTTACAGACAATGTGTACAATCGTTCAATAAAAAGCTACACGAAATTTCGCGGCGCTAAGTGGTGCTGTTTTTTTTCGCTATCCACGAAAAACCTCGGGGGGACAGAGGACAGGGAGCCCCCCGCCGCACAGTGGGGATTTTTGCCATTTAGCCTGACTTAATTGCTAGCATCTATGAATATGCGGTAGTGCATACATGGCTTAACCTGTCAAGCATCAGGCAGTCATTCTGACATATTTTGAGGGCAAAACAAGTTTCAAAACACTTAAGGTCACATATTTATTACGTCTTTTGAAAAGGTCTTTACCGCTGCATGCTGAACGGGATGTACTTTCATGTTGCTGCTAGCCGCGTCGAGCTCATTTGTAGCAGCAGTCTTCAGTTTCGAACATAATATTGCCAATAATGTTACCACTCAAAACTGGGGACGTTCATATTACGGTCACTGAGGTTATTTGTTCTCGTGACCTGGCCTGACCATGGCCCTGAAGTTTTAGCGGCATTAACGCGCCATTTTGGCTCCGGAAAATCTGACTAAAACATCAATAGTGGCAATCAATGTATTAGCAAGACTTAGGAATTTTTTAAGCCTGACCCTAAGTTGACCTATTTTACCTGAGTGACCTATTCTATGAAATTGAAACAGACGCTTGACCGAAGTATGGCTTGTGACCACATCATCTCACTGAAAAGATCGAAGAGAACAATTTCTGACCATTCTCACCCATCCGAGTAGATTTTGAACTTAGTTAGCTCAATGATAGATAAACGAGGAAAGATCACTGACGTCAAATGGTCACCGAAGAAGGTTAAACCATACTTGGGAGTCGGAGAGACGAGGAATGTCGCTGGCATTGGCATAATTATGATCTGGGTATTGATTAGTTTCGCCCGACTGCCGTCGACGCGCACTTAATAGGCGATAGCACGTTTTCTTCTCAACATGCAAGACTGGTGCCATCTGTGCCGCTCAAGGTTGACCCAAAACTTATTGGAAGAAGTCTACCATGGTCCATGGGTTCAGGTTTGGGAGAACTTAGAGATCAGTTTTTATTTTAATGTAATACTCAAACAACTAACGCTTCTCCGGTAAGCAAGCATGTTAAGACTCAAGCCTAAGATGCTCAACGAGCGTGCAGTAGCAGCTACGGACAAATTTTGAATTTCATCGCTGCATTTGCGAAGGCCAAAACTGGTCCACGAAACTGACTTTGTATATATATAATATATATAATATATATATATATATTAATATATATATATATATATATATAATATATTATATATTTATTTATTTATATATATATATATAAATATATATATATATTATATATATTTATTTATATATCTAGTTTCCACGTGTAAAATGCCGCATAAAACATGTGTTTGCTATGACTCCGTAAGATATTTGGGCGCATAGTGACCTTTTTTGTGCGCTGACTTGACCTTGAACATTGCCAAACAATCTCACATAAGCTTAAAGTGTGGGGTATCATATACCCTTGAGAGCAACTTTGGATAATCCTGGTCGCCATCAAAGGCTTTGGAAGGAGAAGTGTGGGCAGATTTACTCGAATACGTCAATTTTGACCTTTGACCTTGCCGTGACCTGACATGTTGACGCTCAATTTCGATATTTTTGAGTGGTATTCATATTGGTCTATATTGACCAGAAGCTTTCGAATGCCTGCCCAGAACGTCTCGCTGAGACTATTGGTTCGGAAGATAACGCAGGGGTGATTAAGCTTCTCACCTCCCAGTCAATGAGTTTTGGCCTGAGACCTCAGTCAATAGGCCTGTTTACATAGCATAAATAACTTTCCCCACTATTTTTGCCACTATTTTTCCAGCTATTTTTTTCCACTAACTTCCATAGGCTTGTTTTATAGACGTCAGCCGCCTATATCCAGACTGTTGATTGTTCCAATTGCTCAGACATGGTGTAAGAAGTGAATTGCCATTTGTATTTGTAAATGTGGCTTTATAATTACTGTTAGCAAGCAAAACAAACCCATAAGAAAAGGTTAGAGTAAAAAAAAAATTTTTTTTTTTTTTTTTTCCTTCCCCCGGGGCCCATTTTTACCTTCATTTGGTAGCCTAACAGTCTTTGGCGATAGCGATATGCTACGATAATGCGCCACCGATATACTTTTTTTTCGTTAGAAGTCTGCTGCTTTTCGCGAATATAGAATTAGAGGCTGCGAACTCGAAGTATGTACCGGTACCGTACTATACTAACCAAAAACACAATTTTCCACCAATAATACCGGCGCTGTTCATTAGTATTTTGTCGCACATATTGTTCGCATGCTGCATAATACATGCCACAGCATCTAAGAAGTACGTGGCGGTGCCGGTAATCTCAACCGCTGTGTCGTGCGCCGGCCCGTAGGCATAAATCAGGCAGCTTGAAACATGGGAGGAGCCTATTTTTCGTCAAGTTAGCGGGCACTTAATTTCGCGACGCAGCAACTTACGTGGATTTCTGTATTATACCACGGAACAACGCCAACAATGGCAATACGTAAGCTGCAACAACCATTCGATCAATGTGATACATAACAGCAGACGGTAAACTGACTTACTGGCGCCGTAATCGTGATCATGTGACGTTGAAAGAAACCTTCATTTTCCACTATTAGTGGAAAATGTACACGTTTCCTTAAATTGCTATGTAAACGCGGCTTAATGGTGGGTTATAAGTCCTCCAGAAGCAGAATAAGCAAAAAATCGTATGGTCAATGCAGCAGAAAATATCTGGGGGAGTCGAATGGTACAGAAATTGTACAGTATATCATGTAAAGAAACAATTGTTGTTTGTCCATGTTTCGCCAAAATATACAAGTATTTTTTTAATGTTGCCGTGTGAACGATTCCTTTATCGAAAGTAGGGGTAGTAAAAGGTAATATAAATTGTTAAATATGCACGTTGCTGAATTGCAATTGAAACTGGCTATCCAACCAATGTTAAATTTTTGGTTCAGACATTGCTTGTATCCAGTACTGATGCATCTATTAATGCCAGTCATACATAAGGCACTTTCTCAACCTGCACGCACCAATCACACAATAGTTGACTCAGTCCAGTTTCTTGCATGAAAGCCCATATCAAGTGCCATGAGTCCCATAACATGAAAATACGGTCAATTGTGCATCGTTTGAGCAATGGAAAATTTAAAAGAAATCGAGAAAAAGTATTTTGAATTAAGTCAGGCTAAATCGGGAAAAGTCCCCACTGTGCGCCGGTGCGAGGGTCAATGTGCAGCCTGACTCGGTGTGACCAAAAGACTTTGACAGAGTCTTATATTGCCCACCAGGACCATATTACCAGATCTTATATGGTCACCAGGATAAGCACAGTGAAGGACACTGTGTCTCAACTTCATTTAATTTTATTAGTGGAAGTCGGCCATATGACAAATGTATGGGCTCCACAAGCTTTGCAAAGTCGCGACTCGCTTGATAATAATCCGCCCGTTGCCGTTCTTTAAATAGTTATCGATGCTTTATATAATGACATTGTGATGACTTGATGCACTGATTGATCAGATAAAGATGGATGCTGCGAGCTTCTATTCGATAAATTAGCAGTGGTTTGAATGAAAAAAAATGTCAGGAATATGACGATACCGAAACGAATCCTTATAAACAGAATATATTTCAACCGCTGTTTAACTCTCTTCCTTGTGGGCGCGTAGAATTACGTTTAAGCTATAGCCTTACGTTTAAAGTAGTGTAACTTTTTTGGAACGTCAAATATATTTTTATCACGGTAAAAAAGCTATTGGTTTAGGTTAATTGGATTACGATTACAAGTTCACTTCCTGGAAGCCCCTTTCGTTTATTTTTTCTTCTTATATTCCTGTTTTGCATATTGTTTCAAAACTTATATCCATAAACGATCGCCACTATAAACAGAGTAAAGAAGATGTTATCTAGAATGACACAGCTAAAGACAATTAAACTTCCTCATACGAACAATGTTAAATAGGAAACGGGCCTGATTCGGCAGCTGCTATCAGCGCGCACGCTGCTGTTTTCTATTGGCCAGCGCTTAACGGTATATGCTAGCAGTGTGATGGTTAGGACAGCACTTCTAGTAACGAAAGCATCTCTGGCGAATACCGATAATTTTGTGACTCCATAATGATCTTGGCGAATATGAAATATCTCAGCAACTAAATTGAATCTGGAGAAATGTAGTATATGACTAAATTCAGACGAAATATGCTCTATAGACCAGTGTGAGTAGGCAGGCACACTTCCTTTAACGTGTGTGTGTGTGTGTGTTGGGGGGGGGCAGATTCTGCCCCCAGAACTCTCGAGAACCCATCGGTCGAATTTGTTGGGACGAAGACCATTCGATTTGTCATCAAAAGATCTTTCTTTTTGGATCCCGAAATTCCTTTTTTATTAACAAATGTTCGGCCAGGGGCAAAAAAGCTAAATATTTATTTTTTGTAAAACAAAATAATTGTGGCCATGTGGTTCGACCGATCTTTATGCCCGAAACGTGTTTGAGCTTCAAATGTACTGGTCTTTAATAAATTAAAAGTACAAGTACACAAAATTACAATTCATATGCGTATTCAGGGGATGTAAAATGGGGGATTTTCTTTTAACAAATATGTGCTGTTCGTGATTGTTTGGGACGATATGAAGGTCACATGTGGGCATTATTTGCAGTAATTTGTTAAAAAGTTAAAACCACCACGGTCTTTTACCTATGACTGACAAATCCTCTTTGGGCAGGATCATTTCTGGAAATCATTCTTTTAAGCCTCTAATAGACCTAAGGTCGCTGCTTTGATGTCGTGGATCATGGCGACGCTGCTGACCAGCCTCGAACAGCTCCAGATCCAACAGGTTGGATGAAAAGCTACCTGGGACAGGTCACACGCAGCGCCCGTTCGTGTGGGCGACGTCCTCTCTGAGCCCCATTGCCATTGACATCGGCACCTCCAGGGCTCCTGCCTGGGGCCACTGTTTTCAACCGTGGTCAGTAATAGCATCGCTGTATTACATTCCCCTCCAGCATCAGCGGCTTCCGCAACCCTTCTCCGATCGCTATGCTGATACACCAGGTGGCGATAAACTGGTCACGCAGCAGACTACCTGAGCTGAAAGCTTGGCTCTGGAGAACATGCTGGACATGCTGTGCACCTGGTTCTCCCAGCACCGGTATGATGGTGAACGCCAGCAAGACAGAGCTCCTTTCTGATGCGGTGAAACCGTCGTCAGCTGGCTCAGATCAGAAGGACCCACCTTCAAATCAAGTTTATGGGCAGATTCCTTTATCCTCAACTGTGAAAAACCTTGGAGTAGTCATGGATCCTGAACTATCACTGGAGGCACACATTAACAACATTGTCAGGCGCTGATTCGGCACCCTCATCGGACTTATGCACATCAGACAAATCATCCCACTGAACGTGCTTCCTAAGATTGTTGACGCCTTGGTTCTCTCCCATGTGCCATATTGTTCATCTGTGTACGGTAGCGCTAGCCGCACAAACGTAGCAAAACTGCAGAGAGTGCCTAACTTCGCGGCCAGGGTTATCGCAGGCAGGCGTAAATATGACCATATTTCCGATGTTATCAGTGATCTCTCATGGCTGTGTGCACCTGATATGATATGTTTTTTTCGACCTCGACCATGATGCACGCTCCTTACTTTCGAGGAAACCTGACGTACTTCGCTCCTGGATATCTAACTACGAACACGTGCACCGTGATACCAGGCAATCACACCATCTGACCTTACCCACGTGTCAGGGAACAACCACGGAAAGCGACGTTTCATGTAACGAGCCGCTGAAATGTACATCGAACAGGTGATAGCCACGTCACTTCAAGCTTAGCTTATGCCACAGTTCAAGACTAGGATTTGGTAACCTTGCTGGTGCGTGATCACTCGTGAGTTCGTGACCTTATTATAGCGGTGTTAGTAATGTCAGCTATTTTAGGATGTGTTAGTGTTTAGTGTCAGGCTTATTACGTCTTAATTTGTGTGTTAATTTTGATTTTGTAATGACGATGATCGTATTAATAGCCCTGCTACAGTGGAACGATTCTTGATGAAGTGCTAAATAAATATTATTTATTGGCGCAAGCGGATCCAGGTTAACAGCGTGGGAGGGCAGTGGCGGATCCAGATTCCATGAGGGGGCTGCAGGCCCAGGGGGCGCCTCTTTGGCACTTGGAGTGAGGCGCCATTTATTTATTTCCCTAAAAAAACATAAACAATTTGTTGAGTTTTTGGGGTTAAAAATACGCCAAATCTGAGATCGCCTTTTTGAAGCAAAAGTCATTCCTTTCTTTGCGTTTGAAAATTGGCAATTTGCATTAAAAACTTCGATGATGTATTGATTTTTTTCAAACATTTATCGTTTTTACACCAAAAATGGCATGCCATGACATCAACAACGCCATTATTCCTAATATACTTATATCCATAAGTGCATGGGTGATTTGGTTTGAGGGAAGGGTTCAAATGCCAGTTGGAATATCCAAAAAGTTGTTAAGCGGGGGGAAAGCGATAGCAAGGCCGTTCAGCGAGGAATTTTGTTGACTGGGGAGGGGGACACAGGGAGCGCGTCATCAGTGATTAAGGCCTATCTTCAAACTGTACACAGGGGCGTCGCCGCTAAATTTAACAAATGGGGAGTCGTTGAAATAAATAAAAATTATGTACCTACTCCACTTTGCTGTGGTGTTATTTTAACCCCTACAGGATAAATAGTTCACCTTGGAATGTTTTTTCTGATTATTATTTTAAAATACAACTTCTTTCCATAATGTCTTAAAATAGGACCATACATCGCGCCGATTCAGGACAGAAGGACGTAAAATGATTAATTTCATCAAAACTATATGCGTTCTCTTCCGCAACGTCAAACGCGGCTCAGCCAATCAGATTCAAATGTATAGTCGCGTTAAGATTACTGTACAGCCTCTGCCCAGTCGTGTGCGGCCACAATAGCCTCTGCCCAGTCGTGTGAGGCCCGAACCTTCAGACAAAAAGTCAAAATTTATCTTTTTGGCTGGAAAGCCCTTTCAGCCAAAAACTTGCCAGTTAGGGTTTTCAACAGGGGCTACAAAACTGCTATCTCAGTTTAAAACCCATGTTATAAGGTGAAACTATTTCCTTTAGCATGTTAAATGTGGACTTTCCTGTTATATTGTACTGTACATGTTATTTACCGCAGGAGGAGGCGCGAAAATTCTTACGGTTTAGCCTGATAAACTCCGTAAATATATAGCGGTGAGAGTACAAGGTGTGCATTGTAAAGGGTAAAGGATTCCAACTTAAAATGTTATTCATCAATTTCAGCATTACGACGAACCAAAAACGATGACGATGGGTTCGTTATGTCGATGGTATTGGTCACTGATGTGACGCCGCGACACGTGGCGCGAAATTTTGATTTTAGGTCGTGAAAATAAAATGCAATATTGAAACCAGACCGTGAGTGAAGCCAAGCCTCAGTTATAAAACCCTTTGCCTGCGTTGCAATCTCGTATGATGTCAGTATTGTCCTGCGGGCCAGGCATATTACCGCCAGGGAGAGCCTCTACCAGACACCTTATGCAATTCATTCCCCATTTTCGATATTTGTGTATGCAATTTTGGGAAATTTGCTGTCATGCCGCGAAGCGGCGCAAAATTTCCCCGCTTTTTGACTGTGGGATAGCTGGATTTTGACTGCTCAAAGGCAAGTTTTACGATACATTTTTAGAGGCCGGACCGTTTGCCCATCTTTTTTTTCTTCAGGAAAAGGCGTGACAATAATAGTCAAGCCTATTGGGGGACAGCATGGCCCCTTCTCCCCCTGTCGGCCTCCTGGATCCGCCCTTGTCATATTCGATTTCATCGAGATGTTGTTAAAGTTAGGAATTGATTGTAGCATTAAGGTACTGAAAGTTGCACTTCGATATAATGTATAAAATGTTTCATTGTTCAAGTTATTTAGGAAAATCCAGGAGGGGCAGATTTCCCCCCCCCCATCAGGTTGCGGCTAACTATCGCCTTTTTTACAGCCAGTGGAGAAGAAGGAAACGCGCTAGGGGGCGATGCTCTGTATTAAATACCCTTCAAATGTTCCTTGTGGAAAAAAAATGAGTTATCCCTTGTATCAATTAGAAGGTCATGGGCCATTAGTCATGCAGGTTATGGAATGGAAGTCATGAGGAATGGAAGTCATGGCAAGTATGGAGGTTAATGGAAGTCATTGAGCAAAGTATTGGCAAATTTGCAGGTCGGTGCAAATAACTCGTTATTTGTTAAACACACCCTGACATCTAACCTTTTTAACAATGCTTTGATTGAGGCACCCTCAATGGTTTGAATGCACCCTTAGTGAGTTTGAGGCGCCCTGTTTAGATTCGGGGGTGCACTCCATTCGTGTTTAAGGCGCACTTCTGATTCGGGGCATCCATCCGAAGTATGTGGTGCTTTTTTGGACATCGGGCCCCTCTCGGAAAGGGAGCGCCCTTTCACGGGTACGGGCGGCCCTCTATGGTTTTTGTTTTTGGAGCCCTCTTTCAATATTTGGGCGCCCTCCTCAGATTTTGGTGTGCATCCTAATAGCGTTCGAGGCGCGTTTCGAGTTGAGGGGCGCCCTCCGAATTTATTGAAGTAGAATTGCTTTTTGCGCATCGTGGATGCACTTTCAGAAATGGGCGCCCTCCGGCCTGCATATTTAGGAGGGCGCTCTCCTGCGTTCGGGGGCGCTCTTCAGGGTTCGGGGCGCCCTCCATTGGGTTTTGGCGGTAACCTCTATGGGTTTGGGGGCGCCCTCCCATATGGGTTTGGGGGCACCCTCTGATGGTTTTTGAGGCGCGCTCCTTGGGTTTTAGGGCGCCCTCCTTTGGGTTTTGGGGCGCCCTTCTAATGGGCCTGGGGCGCCCTCCATGTGTTTGGGTGTGCCCCTCCATGGGTTTGGGGCGCCCTCAGAGTTTGGGCGTCCTCTATGGTTGTTGGCGCCCTCCATGGGTTTTTGGAAACTCCCTCCATGGTTTTGAAGGCGCTCTCCATGGGGTTTCGGGGCGCCTGCGGCGCCCAGATTGCGCCTTCGGGGCGAAAATAGTGCCCCTTGCGCCTTCGGCGCAGGGGCGGCAATTTCCTTGAGGGGGCTGCCAGCCCCGCTTGCCCCCACCCTGGATCCGCCCGCTGCGTGGGAGGCACCATTGTGCGTAACACCTTTTAATCATCTTACTTAATTTGAAGTTGGACCTAGTTTAACGGAGGGGTATCGCTTCCATTTTATGTACCTGAATGCTCCTCTGCCTCAAAATATGTACAATCCAAGTATTTATTATGCATATTGCAGTGGCAACGTTTCAGACGCATTTATTACACCGCAAACTACGAGGAAAGTATGCGCCGCACAACAGCTTTGGTAACACCCTTTCAACAACCTGAGACTATCACCGCCTCTGCTGGGCTGATTAAAAAATGATACAACACGCGTAATTCAATTCTAGGAAGAGTCGCAAAGTTTCAAGACGCTAGGCCTAACAGTTAAGAAGCAGCAAGCGAAAGCAAAACACCGGGGCAGAATCTTTCCACCGCAAGAAATAAGGTTAAGGCCCCCAATTTGTTTGCTTACCGTTACCTTTATAGGAAGCGTTATTTGCGAACAATAAACATTTAACACACTCAGGAAGTTCACTTGAATTACCTACTGTCAAAATATCTGCATCATGCAATTATCTGATGCCCGTCACAATTTTAAATCCCATCGAAATTTCAACTCCTAATGAAATTAAATCGCCGAGGTTTTAGCTCCGCAACGCGTTATCCAACAACGCGTTACCCTATTCATTTTCCAATTCCCTTCCTCTCACCACCCCGCACTTTCTCCCTCTCCTCAGGTCCCTAGGTTACGCACCTGTCAGACAGCCACACAGGCTACCAACCTACGGCGGGAAAAATACATTGTATCGTCTTGCCTATTGGAACCGTGGCGCCACGTTGCGGCAAGGGAAGATATTTATTAGACCGACTGAACATACATTGGTATCATCATCCACCTTTTAATCCTCCCGACTGCCGGTCCTATATCCTCTGCCACGTCGACGTTAACCCGGGTCTGGGGGCCGCTGGCCACCGGGCAAGTGACGGCCCTCGAGCCGTCCCCCAAGAGCGGTGGCCGTCGGCATGGCGTGGGCCCTCCTCGCAGCTTCGTCCTGCGGGGAAGGGCCTGTTCATGGGGCGGCTGCCCGGTCAGCGGTCCACTTTGACCCACTTTACCCCCTTCTCCTTCATCCCATGGCTGCGCAATAGTTCTGATGGACTGAAGCGGTCTCTCCCTAACACCAAAACAAACCAATACATTGGTATCATCTATTTATCACAGATAGCTATCTCCTTTCGTCCAATGGATGTCTCGATCAGACCCAACGGACGCTGTTCATTTTGACTTGAGCACAAGTCGATTCGAATACCCCATTGGCAGGTTCGTGACCAGTGTAGCTTGTCTCGGACACGCTGTCCGCTGTACTCGGATGACGAGTGACCCTCCGACGTTGTATCTTCCAAGCAGATCTCCAACTGGTCATTTTATGCTACCTTCTTCTTGTGCAATCCCGCCTGCGAAAAGAGTATCTCTGATGCCTTATGTGCCTATTTGTGTCAGCGCGTAAGCGAGAACACCACTAAAATCGTGCTCATAATAGATACATCATCCCGCTTCATAATTGTAACATTGAGAACACAACGGCAAGAGGGTTAACAATGCCCCTATTGTCCCTCACAAACTACTGTCCTCGGCATGGAACAGCTCCGGGTGCGCTTGTCTCAGCTGTTCGTACTCGGGGATCTGAGCGGGCGCCTGAGGCAGGTGGGCTGCCTGCGGCTGGAAGCCGTTCTCGTCGGCTATGTATGACAGCTGATAAGTTTGTCCGTCTTCGCCGATAAACTGGAACTCTCCCTGCTGGACGAGGGAGCCTGTGCCTGGCTCGGGGCCGGGCTGTACGCGGCCGACTTCTCTAACGATCTGCCCGTTGCTCTGCTTGTAACCGTATTCGTAGTTGCCCTGCTGATCCATGCGGAATTTCTGGCTTAGAATGCGGATTTCTGGCTGGAGTGCGGCATTGGTGTCCTGAGCCAACTGGGGAGCGGCCACGGCCACCGCCAGAACGGCGGCAAACACAATCTGAAACACAAACATTTTCCATGGCGTTTGTCAATATGAAACTCACTTTGTTATGTTTTCCAAAACCTTTGCGTTTATTCAGTCTTGAGTCCGTTTTCATTCGGAGAAACCTTTTTCTTCATTAAACATTATTATTTGTTAATGATTGACGATACACAATTTCAATTTATTCAATTCCTCGCCATTGGGACGCCGTTGCAACTTCGCTGTTTGCGAAGTTAGTTATTATATATATTTGTGTAGTGTAATAGAATTTAGTAGTATATATAGTTGCGAAGTCCCACCCTTCTTTTCTTGTGAATATCTCCTGATTTTACCGGCCGATATGCATCATTTTGGGTATAACTGCTGAAAAATAAACGACGTGTCGTATACATGAGGAAAATATTAGTCGCCCTAACACGTTTTTGAGTTTAAAGCCATCAAACGAAACAAAATATTCTCCAAAATTACCGCAATAAAAGATTGATGTGTAAATGACCTGAGGTCAAATGTAACTTCTATCATTCCTATTGTCACTGTGTCATTAGACCTTCCAACAAATAATTTAAGCCTATTATTATGTACATACATGCATCCAATTACTGCGTTCCATAACAGTTTAAAGCCAAGGAGCGCATAACAAACCAAATTTAACATATTCGACCTCACATGACCTATGGTCAATACATTTTCACAAAACAGAGATCCCAACATAACCTCCATATCCTACAAATTTCGTTATTGTATCTCTTAAGGGGCCGAGATCTAAGGGGCAGAGTCGAAATCCGCCCCCTCCATGGTGCGTGTAATTCTCAGAGGCCATCTAGGGCGCGTGTTAAAAAACGTTTCACTTAAATATGTTGTCATTTCTAGCAAGATAGGTGGAAGGGATACAGCCGATGCCCATTGCCCAGCAAAGAACTTAATATCCTGCACTGGTAGGAGGCGTTTTAGTTCTAGTATACCGTCGCTCTGTCACTTACCAATGACATCTTGTCTATGGCGGCTGCCGGTAGCGATATAGTGGGAAACGAGCTGTTGAGAAGAAAGTGACCACCTGGCTTGAGTGTGAAGTTTTATATAAAGCTGTGGACGGTGTGCAGGACAGGTACTTTCTGCAGCAAACCAGTAGGATCGTGGATCTTCTGAGCTGTGATCCTTGATTGGGCAAGCCTGAAACTGTGGTAAAACAGCTTCCCTAGTGCTTAGAATGTGTGAACCCGGCCAATGTGTGCAATACTATAAAGACAGACTACATTCTATCTTTATCGCACATATCTTTATCGCACATGTCTTTATCGCATAAGTATCGCACATACTGGCCGGATTCACACCGGGCGGTACCAAACAGTTTAAGATCCCCTGGGCCACGAACTCAAACACATCTGACAGATCAGAGATCGGGGAGGGGGAGGTATTCTCGGAAGTGGGAGGACGGGGAGGGTAGGTCACCGAGTCAGCAATAAAGCCGATGACGATGACTGTAAACAGGGTAACCAGGTGGAGTGCGCCAAGACAGTGGAAAAAGGAGCCAATTAAATGAAGGAAGGAGATGGAAGATGCGATGCGAATCAGGCACAGATAGATTAAGTGGGTATATTGTGGGCACACTCAGTGCATGGTGAGTCAGCTGTCATGATATTCATGGTGCGTAAATAAAATGTGTGTTGTCTTTGAACGGCAAATCGAAACTTATTTGCCATGATAAATGGTGTAAGATTTGAACATTTCCCAAATTATGTCCGATTAGCCCGCGCTGTACCGGTGCTCGTCGCCACCTTCGCCGAACCTGAGAGGAGGAGGAGGGGGGGGGGGGCGTTTCGACGCCCCCCGAACTCGGCTCTTAGGGGATGTAGATTAAAACCGAAAATAATCCGTTCGAACCCCAATAATTTCGCAACAACAAGCAAACCACAATGCAGAAACCGTAATCTCTTTCGATCGTATCATTTCTTATTATTTTTAATGAAAACGTAGCCTAACTGATCGGATTACAAGACTTGGTAGACTCTAATTAGTGCTGTGCAAATAAAGTCTGTGTTGGATGGTGAATGGCGACGATAGCGATTATAATCTATAGGATTTGTTGATTTCTTAAACTATCGCGATCTTGTACATCAACATGTGCGCTGTAGACAAAAGTTGGCATTTCTCATTCGGTTAGCAGCTCTTATGAAATCGAGTTCCACACGAGTTTCAAATTTTACGATTAAGTAATCTATGTGACCCAAGGTGACATCACATGATGACTGCACTCACATGATGACTGATGACTGTGCGGGTCAAATAAGCACATACCTCATCTTAAACAGCCTCGCCGCCTGTGTCCGTATGGGCTACCACACGACCGGCGCGGCTGACCCTGTGTTTGCCCTCCATACAGCCTCGCCCCTGGTGTCGGGTGACCTGTCCTCAGCTGACCCTGTGTCTGCCCTCCATGCAGCCTCGCCCCTGGTGTCGGGTGACCTGTCCTCAGCTGACCCTGTGTTTGCCCTCCATGCAGCCTCGCCGCTGGTGTCAGGCGACCTGTCGGAGTTCTGCGCCGACTGTCCGATGGTAAATCCCCGCTCGCCGGGCCAGAGTCAAGTGACTCTGAGCGTGCCCTTCTCGATCGGCTGCGCGGCTGTCTGCCAGTCGGACCTGAGCGTGTCGGCCAGCATCGCCGGCCTCACCGGCTCCAGCTTCGTCATCGGTGCCTCCAACACGCTCGAGCTGGACGTGAACGTCACTAACGCCGGAGAGCCCGCCTCGCTACCCAGCGTACAGGTGAGTCCCGCTGTCACATTATATATAACACGCGGTCAGTCGGCGATGTAGGGACACCGGCCGCCTCTCACTCGGCCAGTTACTGGTCAGCTGTGTGTGCCCCTCCAGCGAGCTGCCGCCGCATTGCTGGAACTCTGATTTGCTAGGCATATGTCCATCATAAAGATGTTCTTATTCGTTTCGGTTGAAGAGTAGTTTAGTAGTTTATTTGACTGGTCAGCACGGGGTGAATGTTTGACGGGAGCTTTACTACTACACAGTGCTAGGAAGTTGAGGAATTTCTAATCCTCACCAAAGTACCTCTGCCCGGAATGAGATAAGCGCAGTTTGTACGCGACATTAGCGCAAAATATAACGGCGGCCGGCGCCGCCGCAACCTAGCAGAATGTCGGACAACATGTGATTAGACGTGTTATCAGTCGTGGATATCATAAACTTCAGCAGAACCCCCTGCTGCATCATTGCCAGGGAAGGTGAGGGAGCTGAGTGTCCTCGCCGGTACCAGGATTTTAGCGCAGTATACTGGCTATATCTCAGTGTCAGTGGTTTATCCCAGCGCCGGCCAGGGCAGCGCCGTGCTCGGGTTCCGTGACCATTCCGGCTGCCATGCCGCAGCTGCGGTTAGATCGCTTCTGGCGAGCGCCGTGGTATTCCTGGCGATTCGTGCGCCAACTACGCTGTGGAGATGCTGGAGATTTCGACCGGACGGATGCCCGTGGTCTGGCGGTGCTGGCGGCGCCCCCACCCCCGCCCCCACCCCCGCCCCTGATGCAATGCAGTCCAGACGAGCACGTGGTCAGTGGGTGAGACGACAGAGCTGGGAGTCGACTGGCCCAGCAGGCTGGCTCTGTTGAGTCGACTGGCCCAGCAGGCCTGGCCTCTGTGTAGTCGACTGGCCCAGCAGGCTGGCTCTGTGAGTGACTGGCCGCCAGCAGGTGGCTCTGTGGAGTCCGACTGCCCAGCAAGGCTGGCTCTGTGAGTCGACTGGCCCAGCAGCTGGCTCTGTGAAGTCGAATGGCCCAGAGGCTGGCTCCTGTGAGTCGACTGGCCCGCAGGCTGGCTCTGTGAGTCGACTGGCCAGCAGGCTGGCTCTGTGAAGTCGAATGGCCAGCAGGCTGGCTCTGTGAGTCGACTGGCCCCAGCAGGCTGGCTCTGTGGAAGTCGAATGGCCCAAGCAGGCTGGCTCTGTGAGTCGACTGGCCCAGCAGGCTGGCTCTGTGAGTCCGAATGGCCCAGCAGGCTGGCTCTGTGAGTCGAATGGCCCAGCCAGGCTGCTCTGTGAAGTCGAATGGCCCCAGCAGGCTGGCTCTGTGAGTCGACTGGCCCCCAGGCTTGGTCTGTTGGTCGACTGGCCAGGCAAGGCTGGCTCTGTGAGTCGAACGGCCCAGCAGGCTGGCTCCTGTGAGTCGACTGGCCCAGGCAGGACTGGCTTCTGTGAGTCGACTGGCCCAGCAGGCTGGCTCTGTGAATCGAATGGCCCCAGTCAGGCTGGCTCTGTGAGTCGACTGGCCCACCATGCAGGCTGGCTCTGTTGAATCGAATGGCCCAGCAGGCTGGCTCTGTGAGTCGACTGGCCCAGCAGGCTGGCTCTGTGAATCGAATGGCCCGCAGCAGGCTGGCTCTGTGAGTCGAATGGCCCAGCAGGCTGGCTCTGTGAGTCGAATGGCCCAGCAGGCTGGCTCGGCGTCTGTCGAGGAGAGATGGGCGATGGCACGTGTGATGTTGGTTCGGTGGAATAGCGTCATTGTGCTGCGATAGCGTTTCATTATGCGAGGAATGGCATGATGCGATGGCAGATGACTTCGAGGCTCTTTCCTGTGAGTGGCACCAACCGTGGTGTAGATGAAGGCTAATTAATGCAATGCAGTGACGTCACGACTGCAGTGGTAAACCCCATGGGACTGTGCGGCGAAAAATATTTAGAAAAATTATATTTTGAGATGCTGGGTGGTGAAAAGTTGTGGAAGTGCGACAGCTTACCTTCTAACCTTGCCTTTAATTGTTAGCAGGGGCATTCCACGACATTTCGACCAGTCGAAAACACCCTCATGCCGCACTTTTTGTTCAAAATTGGTGTATATGGTTATCTTGGGTCCTGAATTCAGTTGTGGCAATATTTGCTCGATCTGACCTCAGGTTCCTGAGTCTTAGCCTCGGCCATTTTTGTAAGGTCCCGCTGCAGAGGTACTTCTTTAGGCCGAAATAGTGCAGCTGACTTATCCCAATGTCAAGAGGACTTGTATGGCTGAATTCGCAATGAAACGGAGAATCTATTTTTGGGCTTTGTTGCGTGACCTTGGATGACCTTAAACTCGTGACTTCGTGACCTTTTTTCGTTGTCCTCTTGTGCCCCCGGATCCACTTCAAATTGCATTTTTTCGCTTCTCAAAATACTTATCAATATATTGCCTAATAACGCAACAAATACGAATGCGTTTTTCCTCTAATTTCCATATTTTCCGTCGATATACCTACGAGCGTGATTCCGAATTACCCCCAAGGCGCAAGGGTGAGGGGTAATGGGCGGATATCTGCGAACCTTTGTGACCAATTTGGACGGAGTCTTCACCATTCGATCTTGCGTGGTCTACACCGGTACCGTTTGGAATATTATTCACTTGCGTATAATCCAAATGGA
The DNA here is from genome assembly GCA_014673585.1 of Semibalanus balanoides. NCBI lineage: Eukaryota > Metazoa > Arthropoda > Thecostraca > Balanomorpha > Balanidae > Semibalanus > Semibalanus balanoides. The sequence goes on from VOPJ01012886.1 coordinate 129,593, forward strand.
CCAAATTGAACCAAACCACCAAATATCGTTGCAGACGACGTCACGCTGTGAACCTATGGGACCGATTTGGACGGTATCTTCACCAATCGATCCGTTGTGGTTCAAAATGTTGTGGTTATGAGTTGTATCCGCTTTGGTCCAATCTAAGTGAACCAAATTGGACCAAAACCGTCCAAAATCCTTTCAGACGACGTCATGCTCAACCTATATGGGACTGATTTTGATGGGGTTTTCACCAACTGGTTCGGCGTGGTCCAAAATAATGCCTTGTTGTTTATTTGTTTATTATTGTTTATTATCAAAATATCACAACAGGCAATGCCCAGTGACAGGCGAAGTCAAAAGGTAAATACAGCATATATAATACTATTTATATATATATTATATAGTATATATATATTATATATATTATTATTATATGATATGATTAGGTTATATATAGTAGTTATATACGTATTGGAGTAGTGGATGGAAAGCTTGATGAAAGTGTGTATCTACTGGTTGAGTGCCAATCTAAGTAAGCCAACAGTGGTGGGGATGCAAAACACCAAAAAATCATGGTGAGTAGTCATGGGCTCCGATAACATATATGACTTCACTTTGGACGTGGTCCTTCAACCATTCTTATTCGTGCTCGGTCCCAAACGGGACTCTTATTAAAGTTGTTTTATTGGCCTTTGTTTCATTCTCAGTGGACTAAGATCTTGGGATCAAAAACCAGCCGGATTGTGTCGGTTTTAGGCCAATTTGGTCGACTAGGAGGTTGGACGCAAGTGTGTGAGACCTCATCACGGTCCACCGTCTGGGACCATAGCCGGAGTGCGAATGTTGGTGGGAAAAGAGCCACCGTACATCCGGAATATAATATATAGTACTAAGGTATGGGGTAACATATGATGATATTATATATATCGTTATAGGAGTTAGTTATTTTAGGTAGGTAGATATAATATATATATGTATGTACTTTATATATAGTCATCGACGAGCGACAGGTCCGACATAATCTGATACACTCTGCTGATGACTAACAATCCAATTCATCTATCCGAATGACAGAAGGTGCCACGTTAAAAAACAACGATAAAGAGGCCAATCCGAATCACACATCCCTCAACGAACATCGCAATACATCAGAAACACCACAACATCAATAGACCGCCCGGAACCAACCACAAACACATGCTTCATCGATGCAGCGCCGCCGTTGGCGTTGATAACCTCGCGGAAGACGGCGGGAGACTGCCTCGCACGCGTTGCGCTGGACATAATGGGGAATTTTCTCCCAGGCTGCGATGATAGCCTTGAGTAAGGAGGCCTGAGACCTGTGTCCGGCCTAGTTGACTTCTGCTTCTATGAGACCCCAAAAGGCAGAAGTCGCAACGCGTTTGAGGCGGTCTCCCGCCGTCTCCGCGAGGCCTTCAACGCTGACGGCGGCTACATCAGAAGTGATGCGTTGTGTTTTCAATCCAAGACGCGGGACCGGAGGTGCGCTGCAACGCTTGTGATTGATTTCCGATATTCGCGGAAGTGATGTCTGTGGATTCGGGCCAACCCCCACCGCCATTCCTAAACCACATTACAACCCTCCAGTCAATCAAAATAAATGCCAAATTTGGTCATTGAAAGTGTATAGGAACTTGTGTCGGACACTTGTATCGCACATAGGTGATATATATAATATAATATATTATATATATATATATATATATTAATAATATAATTAAAAATAAAAACTTGGCTTGTTCGCTCTGTTCGGCTCTCGCTTCTATACTCGAAACAAGCCGAGTTTGGGTATTTAAATTTACGTCATCAAGCCGAGCACGTGAGTACGTGAAAGGATAGTGTGTATATATATATAATATATATATATATATATATATATATATAATATATATATAATATTATATATAGTATAATATACAATATATATATATATATATATATATATATATAATAATATAATAATACATGGATTACTCTTTCTCTGGCGTTTGAATCCTCTTATGGGGTGTATTTTCACTGTTGGTTTGTGTATTAGTGACTTTCTATCCATCTCATTTCAGTTTTCAGATGCATTTCTGTACGATTCATTTTCTTTCAGTGTCAATTATTGTTTCTATATAATTGTTCTCACTTTTCAGCGAATGTATAACGCAAGTGAAAAATTCATATTAAAATTCATAATTTTATGCAGATTTGTATATTTAGACAAACGTGACATTTCATTGGATAAAAAACGATCCAAATCACAGACAAAGTCATATTTTCCGTACACAGTCGTGGTGGTAGCTTTGTTAGCGGTTGACAGCCCAGAACAGCTCAGGGTGTTCGTTCTCAGCTGGTCGTATGCAGGGGATCTGAGCCGGACGTGGGGCATGTGTGCCAGGCTCGGCTTGGAAACCGGTACTGGTCCGCCACATATTTCACTTCGTAAGGTGTTGCCGTCGTCGCGATGAAAACTTGTAGGCCGCCCTCCAGGTGATGGAAGCCCGTCTCCGGCTCGGGGCCCGGCTCCACGCGGCCCACCTCGTTTGACGACCTGGCCGTCGTCCTGTTCATAGCCGTACTCGTTAGTTGCCTGCTGGTCCACCGTCGAGTTCTGTTGAGGAGCGGACCTTCCTGGGGAAGGGCCAACGGCACGGCCAGGAGGGCGGCAACAGTAATCTGAAACGAAGAACGTTTGTGAGGGACTGGCTTAGCATATAATGTACCAATTGAATGAACGATTGAACTGCACAATTTTGATCACATTTTCTAGAATCCATGCCCTCTTGGCTCTGAACTATCTTCAGGCTCCCGGCGTTACAGCTGGCTGCTGTGAACTTACGACTTCATGCTGTCTGTCTGTTATGGGTCCGTGTGAGATGTGGCACTGTCGGGCTAAGCAGGCGGAGTGAAGATTCCCAGTCCGGCTGCCCGTTTTATACCCAGCCAGGGAGGTGGCGTGCGCTGCAAACCATTGGTGCAACTTATCTGATGACATCACTGCTACTGCTCAGTTGGTTCGATGAAGTGTATAAAGAAACTAGTTTTATGAGCACATGCAATGCTGGTGTTAACAAGACTTATGGAATCACAATATAATTTGTGTAGGGGACGTTATGATGTAAATATCAACTTCTTCTAATATTCTGTTCGAGATGTATTGCTACTGGATGTAGCGCATTTAAGCTGTCAAATTTACCGTGAACAACAACAACAACAAAAAACGCCTCTGACCTTAATTTTCGACTTTGTGTTTTTGCAGGCACCAACTGACATGAACGAATTTTTTGCAATGAACGTTTCACACACTGCGCATTTGTATTATTGAGGTTGGATCAGTGGCGTAGCCAAGGGGGGCCAAAGGGGCCATGCCCCCCTGGAGACTTGGTGGGCCCGTCTGGTGACTAAGCGAGGGCCCCCTGGGGCCGAAGGCCCAATGTTTTGGATGGTGTCAGGCGCCCGCAAAACGCCTTACGTGGCATCAAAAACCCTCTGTCGGTCTGCATGAGGGAGCCTTCAGTCGGCCTGAAGGGGCCCTTGGTCGGCCTGAGGGGCCTTCACTCGGCATGAGGGGCCCTATTTCGGTCTGAGGGGCCCTTTGTCGGTCTTAATGTCAATCTGATGGTTTCTTCTGTAGGCCTCTGTCGGCTTGCGGGGGCCCTCTGTCGGTTTGCGGGGCCCTCTGTTGGTTGGCGGGGGGGGGATCCTCTGTCGGTTTGCGGGGCCCTCTGTCGGTTATCGGGGGCCCTCTGTCGGTCTGAGGGGGCTCTCTGTTGGTCTGAGGGAACCCTTTGTCGGTCTGAGGGGCCCTCAGTAGGCCTGAGGGGGCCTCGGTCGGCATGATAGGGCCCTTGATCGGCCTGAGGGGGCTGTCTATCGGTCTGAGGGGGCTCTCTGTCGGAATGTGGGGACTTCTGTAGGTATGAGGGTCCTATGTTGGAGTGAGGGGCTCTCTGGTGTCCTGAGGAGGGGGGGGGGGTCAACTCCGGCAGCCCTGGTTGGCCTGATGTAAGCCCTCGATCAGCTTAAGGTGGACCTTTGTCGGCCTAAGGGCCCTCAGTCGGCATGATGGCGCCTAAAGGGGCCCGCTGTCGGCCAGGGGGTCCGGCCTGAGGTACCATCTGTCTGTATGAGTAGTCCTCATTCCGCTGGAGGGGCCCCTCTTTCGGCCGGAGGGGCTCTCTAGTGGCTTATGGGGACCCTCGGCCAGCTTGAGGTGGCCATATTAGGCCTGGGGAGACCCTCTGTCTTTCCGAGGGGCTCAGTTGCGCGCTGAGAGGTCCTCTATCGACTTGAGAGGTCCTCTGTCGGCCTGAGGGAGCCCTTGACTAGCCTGAGGAGGTTCTTGCTCAACTTGCAGTGACTACACCCAGTATAAGTAGTTAAAATCGTGCTAGCGAAGCTAAAATGTGTAGGGGGGTCTGTGTCCATAGGAAGCATGTATGTGCCAGGAGGCCCATATCACAGACTGCGGGTACTACCTTGGCAAAATCCTGGATACGTCTTTGGTCATTGCTCGTCTTAAAGACGAGCGATGAGATGTTTTCGAATGTCTCTTAGTCGCTGACGAAGGGTGTTTATACCCGAAAGCTCCGATTTTAACGATTTTAATATTTTTTATTCTGGAGTAAGTCATATGTATATATATATATATATATATATATATATATAAATAATATATAAATATATATATATATATATATATAAACACTAAATATCATGTTTTTTTCGAGGATCCCAGAACAGCTGCGGATCCAGAACGGAATGGGGGGGGGGGAAATTCAAAAGTCTCACACAATTATGAAAACTGAATGCGGAATTTTACTTGCTTATGCATTGATTGCTGATTTAAAGCAAACTTTCGATAATAAAAGTTGCTTGGATTTCATTGTCATGATTCAGGTAATCCAACAAGCACTGATGATGCCACTCAGAAAATAATCCGAGAAAATGAATTGTGAGCAATGCGCATGCATTGCAATAAGATGGATCTTTGTTCAAATAGCTGCACTTAAAAACAGGTGTCACAGTACAAGCAGTTGTGCGATTGTTCACATGACTTTTGCAGCTTGAAATGAAAAAAAAAAAAAAACATCCTTTTTTTTCAACATTGCATTATGCATTCGTGTCCATTGATTTCGTGAACCTGGGTGATAACCTATATTAGAATCATATGTAATATTAATATATATATAATATTATATATATATATATATATTTATATATATATATATAAATAATATAATTAAATATTATCATATATTATATAAATAATATATTAATTATATATATATATATTTGCATAATATAATATATATATATAATATATATATATATATATATATTCATATATATATAATGTATATATATATATATTTATATATATATATATATTTATATATTCCTCTCACTTTACCTGCATTTCTGCACGTTTCATTTTCCTTCAGTGTCAATTATTGTTTCTATGTATTTGTTATTGCTTCTCAGCGAATGTATAACGGAAGTTAAAGTTAATATTAAAATGCACAGTTTTATACAGATTCGTATATTTAGACAAACATGACATTTCATTGGATAAAAAACGATCAAAATAACTGACAGCCATATTTTCCGTACACAGTCGTGGTGGTAGTTTTCCTAGATGTTGACAGCCCAGAACAGCTCAGGGTGTTCGTCCTTCAGCTGGTCGTATGCGGGGATCTGAGCCGGCGCCTGGGGCATGTGTGCCAGGCTCGGCTGGAAACCGTACTGGTCCGCCACATATTTCACTTCGTAGGTGTTGCCGTCGTCGCCGATGAACTTGTAGCCGCCCTCCATGGTGATGGAGCCCGTCTCCGGCTCGGGGCCCGGCTCCACGCGGCCCACCTCGTTGACGACCTGGCCGTCGTCCTGTTCGTAGCCGTACTCGTAGTTGCCCTGCTGGTCCACGTCGAAGTTCTGTCTGAGGATGCGGACTTCCTGAGGAAGGGCCACGGCCACGGCCAGGAGGGTGGCAAACACAATCTGAAACGAGAACGTGTTGTGAGGGACTGGCTTAGCATATAATGACCGATGAATAACGATTGAACTGCACAAGTTTGATCACATTTTCTAGAATGCACATGTCCTCTGGATTCTGACTATCTTCAGGCTCCGGCGTTGCAGCTGGCTGCATGTGAACTTACCGACTTCATGTTGCCTGTCTGTGTAGGTCCGTGTGAGATGTGGCACTGTCGGGCTAAGCAGGCGGAGTGAAGATTCAGTCCGGCTGCCCGGTTTTATACCCAGCCAGGGAGGTGGCGTGTGCTGTGTGCTGCAAACCATTGGTGCAACGTATCTGATCACATCATTATTACTGCTCAGTTGCTTCGATGAGGTGACTTAGAAACTAGTTTTATGAGCACTTGCAATACTAGTGTTAACAAGACTGGTGGGAAATCACAATATACTTTTTGAAGGGGATGTTATGATGTAAATATAATTTTCTACCAATCTTTCGTTCGAGATATATTGCTACTAGATGTAGCGCATTTAAGTTGTCAAATTTATCGTGAACAACAAAAAAAAAGTTCCTCGGACCTTATATTTCGACCTTTTGTTTTTACAGGCACCAACTGACGTGAACAAATGTCTTGTAATGAACGTTGCAGAATCTGCGCCATATTTATTATTGAGGTTGGATCAGTGGTGTAGCCAAGGGGGGCCAAAGGGGTCATGCCCCACTCCCTCTGGAGGCCTGGCAAGCCCCTCTGGTGACCGAGCGAGTGGCGAGACCCTCTGGTAACCCCGTAGCCAAAGGCCCCAATGTTTTGGATGGTGTCCGCCGCCCGTAAAACGCCTTACGTGGCATAAAAACCCTCTGTCGGTCTGATCTGAGGGGGCCCTCAGTCGATCTGAAAGGGCCCTTGGTCGGCCTGAGGGGCTTTCCTTCGGCATGAGGGGCCCCTTTCGGTCTGAGTGACCCTCTATCGGTCTGAGGGGCCCTCTGTCGGTTTGAGGGCCCTTTGTTGGTATAAGGGACCCATGTCAATCTGATGGGGTCTTCTGTAAGGCCTCTGTCGATTTGCGGGGCCCTCTGTCGGTCTGAGGGGCCCTCTGTCGGTCTGAGGGGCCCTCTGTCGGTATGAGGGGCCCTCAGTAGGCCCGAGGGGGTCTCGGTCGGCATGATAGAACTCTTGATCGGCCTGAGGGGCCGTCTATTGGTCTGAGAGGGCTCTCTGTCGAAAGTGTGAGGACTTATGAAGGTTCTTGAGGGTATCTTATGTGTTGGAGTGAAAGGGGCTTTCTGGTGGCCTGAGGGGTTCCACAGACAGCTGTGTGAGGTAGTCCCTTTGTGACCACGACGGTGCCTATTGTCAGGCTGGAAAGGGCCATATTGTCGCCCAGAGGTCCCTCAGTTTGCCTAAGGCTGGTCTTAAGTAGGCCTAAGGGCCCTACATAAGCCTAAGGTCCTCTTTGTCCGGCCCTCGACGTCCCAAAGCCCCTCGATCAGCTTAAGGTGGCCCCTATGGTCGGCCTGAGGGCGCCTGAAAGGGGACCGCTGATACGCCTGGGGGTGGGGGTTTTCGGCTTGAAGGGGGCCGCTCTGTTGGTTTAGAAGTAGCTCCTATTGCCGCAGTAGCGGCGCTTCTCTCGGCCTTGGGGCCTCTTATCCGCTCTATGGGGACCCTTGGCCAGCTTGAGGCGGCACGATTAGGGGTTAGCCTGGGGAAGACCCTCATGTTCCTTCCGATGAGGGCCTCAGGTGGCCTGAGAGGTCCTCTATCGACTTGAAGGTCCTCTGTCGGCCTGAGGGGAGCCCTTGACATATGCCGAAGGAGGTTCTTGCTCAGCCTGCAGTGACTACACCAGAATAAGTAGTTAAAATTTAGCTAGCGAAGCTTAAAATGTGTGTTAGGGGCCGGTGTCCATCGGGAGGATGTATGTGCCAGGGGGCCCATATCACACACCGTGGGTACTACCTTGGCGAAATCCTAGATACGCCTTTGGTCATTGTTCGTCTTAAAGACGAGCGATGACCTGTTACCGAATGTCTCTTTGTCGCTGTCGAAGGGTGTTACAATATACCCGAAAGCTCCGATTTTAATTATATATATGTTACAGTGCGTTCGCGAAATTCGTGAATCCGTTGGACTCCTAGGCATGTCGCAGGAATGCCTAGCGGTCGCGGAAGTCTCAACAACTCTTGTGAATCGCCGGATTCACGGCCGTGATCGCGGAATCCACAAGAGTCTTCATCGTCGCGGATGCTGAAGAGTCGCTGAGATCGCGAATTTGCTATGAATCCGCGGACTATGCGATTCTTTCCAGTGATTTCGCGAATCCTAGTTATTCGCGAACTAGCTGAGATTGGAGTAAAGCGTCATGACCAAAACGCAATATGTGCTTGTTTATAATATTATGATAGGGAAAATGATATTAACCATGTCGCAGCGGCTCTCTGGTCTCTACTGGTCACTGCAGAATTTGTAAGTCGTAAAAGAGGGCAGCAATAGTCAACCAAGTCTCTTGTGATCTCAGTAGTTATCGTAGTCAGACTCGTGCTCGGTGAATCAACGGGCTTGACTTACTCCCGTCACAGCCTCAGCCATTCGGATCCAGGGCCCAATCTTACCAAGAGTCCAGTCTTACCAAATGCCGTGAATGGGTAAATACGTCATATTGATGCACCGGCCTGCAAAAACTCAAGGACTTGGGATCGAACCAAGGATAATCCTATCATCAGCCCAGCGCTCTACCGACCAGGCTATTTAGACAACGACATAGACCGAACCAAACACCGTGGTTAAATAAGTGCGGCATTCTGAGCACTTCATTTACGGCATGCTGTATTTGTGCCAATCACGGCACTTGATAAGATTGGGCCCTGGTAACGATCGGGGCTCGCAGCTCGCTGCCGCCACATGCTTCAGCTGAGATGCAACTTGTGTGCATAAACGAATTATAATCTGGACCCTATAAATCGTACTTAGTTTATGCATTGGGCATATAGTTTAAGTAGTAATTAAGTGCTTCGTTAAGTATTTCTAGTTAAATAAATTACTAAGTTCTGGAGTCCAGATTATCCGTAGATTATCTACCAAATTAGCATCTCAGCCAGTGGCGTACCCAGGATTCGCTTCAGAGGGGGGGGGGTGCAATTTTCGGTCGGGGGCACAAGGTAACCCCACTAAAAAAACGTCGGATTTGGTCCACTACCACGTCGGATTTGGTGGAGGGGGCCCTCTAGTGGCAGATGGGGAACCTCGGCCAGCTTGAGGCGGCCATAGTTAGGCCTGAGGAGACCCGCTGTCTTTCCGAGGGGCCTCAGTTAGCCCTGACGGGGCCCCTCTATCACTTGAGAGTCTCTCTCGGGCCTCGAGGGACCCTGGTGGCCAGCCTGAGAGGTCTGCGTCAGCCTGCAGTGACTACCACCCGGAGTAATAAGCAGTTTAAAATATCGTGCTAGCGAAGCTAAAATATGTAGGAGGGCCCTTGTGCCCTTAGGGAAGCGGGGGCATATATGTCCAGGGGCCAGATCACAAAGCCCACGGTACTACCTTGCGAAATCCTGGATACGCCTTTGGTCATTGCACGTCTTAAAGACGAGCAATGACCAAAGGCGGAAGGGCGTTGAAAAGGTGGAAGGGGCCCTTAAACAATCTGAAGGGACCCTGGGCCTTTCAACAATCAAAATGCAACTGTCCAGTGAATAAAACTCAAAATTTTCGCGCCACTCCGCGGCGCAATTCAAGTACTAATTGCATTACATGCAGGTTAAAAAAATTGTGCCGTTTCTCTGCGCATATATGGGTTGTGCTGCTATTTTCCTATATGACTGGGCAAAATAGTTAGCTTAACGCTTTTTGCAGTACTGTAAACGCACAAAAACATGTTTAGAGGTCCGCACCATAAGCAATGTCCTGCATTGATGAGAATGCATATTCAGGGCATAAGACACACAATTTTCGCGCCGCTGCGCGGCGCAATTCTTTATCAAAATTGCAGGTCTTGAAGCCTTAAAACAAATATTTAAAATTGGTACAGACTTATTCCAAATTGAGTCGTTAGGTTTTACGTTCTTATCACAAACTGCAATGAAAGGTAGTTCTTTGGGAAGGATTACGACTTTAAATGACGCCATGTCGTGCTATTTTCGGTGGAAAAATTATAAATGTTTACAAAATCTGAGAAATTTGAGTTTTTGAGGAACTTGCAAATAAAAAACACCAAAAGACGGAAAGTGATTTTTTTTACATTTTTGTCTCAGATTTGCCTAATTATGAAATTTTAACCCCTAAACCCCCTCCACAAAAATAAATATTATGTGTCGTTGTTGTACAACACACTGTACCTACTGTTTTAGTTATGTGGGCCCCTATTGACTACAAGGGCCCCCTGATCCAATTTGGCCCCCTGGCCGAAATCCTGGCTACGCCCCTGCTTAGACATTTTCGTAAAACAGAGGCGTTGTAAAATGGGAGTGGTCGCAAAAATATATTTCTCCTACCCTGTATTTCAGATATACCTACTCCAGGGTATGATTGGTTTGGTTGACTTAGATGTATATGGTTCCATACTTGTTATTCTGACTTGACGCGAACTGTACTCCAGTATTTCCGCGAAATAACTAGGATATTCGCGGTATCACTGGAAAGAATCAATACGCTTCCGGCGGATGTCACTAGGCAATCGCGGACTCTCCAGCGGACTCTGTCAGGCAATCCGGCGGAGCTGACTGAGACTCTCCTGTGAATCTCCGCGGAATCACGGCCGAATGAGATCGCGGTTCACGAAGATTTTGCCGGGACTCCGCGGGACACCCTAAGGGTATTTTCGCGGATCACCTAGTGAGTCCGCGGAATTGACGGAATTTCACGATACACATTATTGTAAACATATATATATATATATATATATATATATATTTGCATGTATATAAATATATATATATATATATATAATTATGTGTGTAATTATGATTACTATTTCTCTACGTTTTAATTCTCTTATGGTGTATGTTTCTAATTAATTACAAATAGTTCTACAAAATCACTTATATTGCCTTTCAAAACAAACAAATAGACGAATCAAATAATCGAACTATACAAGCGAAATCGAGTCGAAGTCTTAAATACACATTTTTCACCGTCACAAGTATGTTTGGTCTCCATTCACGCGCAGAGCGTGCTCTAGATATCTTAAGCGACCTACAATATGCAACAGTGTATTATCACTGTTGGTTTTGTATTATTTACTTCCTATCCATGTCATTTTACTTGCATTTCTGCAGGATTAATTTTCCTTTAGTGTTTGTTTCTATGTAATTGTTCTCGCTTTCCAGCGAATGTATAACGGAAGTAAAAGTTCATATAAAAATGTATTATTTTATACAGACGGGTATATTTAGACAAACGTGACATTTCATTGGCTAACAAACGATCAAATCACAGACAAAGTCATATTTGCCGTACACAGTCGTGGTGGTAGCTTTGTTAGCGGTTGACAGCCCAGAACAGCTCAGGGTGTTCGTTCTTCCAGTCTGGTCGTATCGGGGATCTGAGCCGGCGCCTGGGGCATGTGTTGCCAGGCTCGGCTTGAAAGCCGACTGGTCCGCCACAATATTCACTTGGTAGGGTTGTTGCCGTCGTCGCTGATGAACTTGTAGCCGCCCTCCCATGGTGAGGAGCCGTCTCCGGCTGGGGCCCGGCTCCAACGCGGCCCCACCTCGTTGACGACCTGGCGTGTCCTGTTCGTAGCCTGTACTCGTATTTTGCCCTGCTGGTCCACGTCGAAGTTTGTCTGAGATGCGGACTTCCTGGGGAAGGGCCATCGGCACGGCCAGGAAGGGCGCGCAAACACATCTGAACCGCGAACGTGTTGTGAGGGACTGGTTAGCATATAATGACGCGATGAATGAGATTGAACTTACTAGAGTTTTTGATCACATTTTCTAGAAGCAAACATGCCTCTTTTGGTCTGAACTATCTTTCGGGCTCCGGCGTGCAGTGCTGCATGTGAACTTACCGACTTCATGTGCCTGTCTGTGTAAGGTCCGTGTGAGAATGTGGCATACTGTCGGGCTAAGCAGGCGGAGTGAAGATAGTCCGGCTGCCCGTTTTATACCCAGCCAGGGAGGTGGCGTGCGCTGCAAAACATTGGTGCAACGTATCTGATGACATCACTGCTACTGCTCAGTTGGTTCGATGAAGTGTATAAAGAAACTAGTTTGATGGGCACTTGCAATACTAGTGTTATCAAGACTGGTGGGAAATCACAAAATAATTTTTGAAGGGGCTGTTATGATGTAAATACCATTTTCTACCAATCTTCTGTTCGAGATATATTGCTACTAGATGTAGTGCATTTAAGTTGTCAAATTTATCGTGAACAACAAAAAAAAGTTCATCGGACCTTAGATTTCGACTTTTTGTTTTTACAGGCACCAACTGACATGAACAAATTTCTTGTAATGAACGTTGCAGAATCTGCGCCATATTTATTATTGAGGNCGCCATATTTATTATTGAGGTTGGATCAGTGGTGTAGCCAAGGGGGGCCAAAGGGGTCATGCCCCACCCCCTCTGGAGGCCTGGCAGGCCCCTCTGGTGACCGAGCGAGTGGCGAGGCCCTCTGGTAATCCCGGAGCCAAAGGCCCCAATGTTTTGGATGGTGTCCGCCGCCCGTAAAACGCCTTACGTGGCATAAAAACCCTCTGTCGGTCTGAGGGGGCCCTCAATCGGTCTGAAAGGGCCCTTGGTCGGCCTGAGGGGCTTTCCTTTGGCATGAGGGGCCCTTTTCGGTCTGAGTGACCCTCTATCGGTCTGAGGGGCCCTCTGTCAGTTTGAGGGGCCCTCTGTCGGTCTGAGGGACCCCATGTCAATCTGATGGGGTCGTCTGTAGACCTCTGTCGGTTTGCGGGGCCCTCTGTCGATTTGCGGGGCCCTCTGTCGGTCTAAGGGGCCTTTTGTCGGTCTGAGGGCCCCTCTGTCGGTCTGAGGGGCCCTCTGTCGGTCTGAGGGGCCCTCAGTAGGCCCGAGGGGGTCTCGGTCGGCATGATAGAGCTCTTGATCGGCCTGAGGGGGCCGTCTATCGGTCTGAGAGGGCTCTCTGTCGAAATGTGTGGACTTCTGCAGGTCTGAGGGTCTTATGTTGGAGTGAGGAGCTTTCTGGTGGCCTGAGGGGTTCCACAGACAGCTTGAGGAGTCCCTTTTTGACCCGACGGGGCCTATGTCATGGCTGAAGGGGCCCTATGTCGCCCTGAGGGTCCATCAGTTGTCCTAAGGTGGTCTTTAGTAGAATAGTAGGCCTAAGGGGCCTAAATAGCCTAAAGGGTTCCCTCTGGCCGCTGAGTAAGCCTCGCATCAGCTGTAAGGTGGGCCCTTGGTCGGCCTGGGGCGCCTGAAGGGACCGCTTGTCGGGCTGGGGGGTCCGGCTTGAGGGGGCCCTCTGTCAGTTTAAGTAGCCCTCATTCCGCAGTAGGGGGCCTTCTTTCGGCCTTAGGGGCCTCTTATGGCTTATTGGGACCCTTGGCCAGCTTGAGGCGGCCATTGTTAGGCCTGGGGAGACCCTCTGTCTTTCCGAGGGGCCTCAGTTGGCCTGAGAGGTCCTCTATCGACTTGAGAGGTCCTCTGTCGGCCTGAGGGAGCCCTTGACTAGCCTGAGGAGGTTCTTGCTGCACCCTGCAAGTGACTTAACACGCAAGAATAAGTAGTTAAAATCGTGCTAGCGAAGCTAAAATGGGTAAGGGGCCTGTTGTCCATGGGAGGATGTAATGTGCCAGGGGGCCCATATCACACACCGTGGTTTCTACCGTTGGCGAAATCCTGGATACGCTTGGGTCATGTCTTTCCTCTTAAAGGGACTGTCTCCACTTTACATTAGATTTGAGTTGAGATAGCCCATTTTCCCGTGCTTGGCATTGGCAATTATGGTAATGCGTATAAGTTAAAACAACCACCGAGGTCCAAATCAACAAATAAAAATTTGAGTATGGTTTTGTACATCTCCAACAAAGAACCCTATAGTGCATTAGCATTAGGGTTTCGTAATCGATGTCCGTCAATCTGCCTCTTTACCCAATGTTTTGTGAAGTCCGACTTGTTTTAACATTTGGCCTGTAACATAAGCCATACCCTAGTGATACATGTAGGCAGGCGTGAAGGTTTTCTCTATTTCCCCCAAAAAATCTTCATATGACGTCAATCAGCCCAAATATTCAAGGCGTATTTTTATGAAATTAAGCACTGTTTAGTGAGAAACAAATGTCATAATCGTGTTGCAGCAATTAATTAATATTTAGCACCACATGCGGCGTACATTTGAGAACTTTTGAAAAGGTGGGACAGTCCCTTTAAAGACGAGCGATGACCTGTCACCGAATGTCTCTTTTTCGCTGTCGAATGGTGTTACAATATACCCGAAAGCTCCGATTTAATTTTATATATATATATAGATAGATAGATAGTAGATAGAATAGATAGATAGATAGATAGATGATAGATAGATAGATAGATAGATAGATAGATAGATAGATAGATAGATAGATAGATAGATAGATAGATAGATAGATAGAATAGATAGATAGATAGATAGATAGATAGATAGATAGATAGATAGATAGATAGATAGATAGATAGATAGATAGATAGATAGATAGATAGTAGATAGATAGATAGAATAGATAGATAGATTAGATAGATAGATAGATAGATAGATAGATAGATAGATAGATAGATAGATTAATAGATTAGATAGATAGATGATAGAGTAGATAGATAGATAGATACGATAGATAGATAGAGTGATAGATAGATAGATAGATAGATAGATAGATAGATAGATAGATAGATAGATAGATAGATAGATAGATAGATAGATATAGGGGAGAGTGCCTACAGTGAACAGGTGCCCCTCCAGCCTATATTAGTAATGTGATAATTAAATCGATGTCGGTGGTAGTAGCTGACGCTAAGCGATGATTTTTTAAGTTGTGAACAGCAATGGCTGCTCTCATTTGATTCTGTCAGGATACGAAAAGTAAAATTTTGTGTTTGCCGTTTGATTTTTGATTAACGTTTTTTGCTATCCAGAAACCAGAAACGTTATATTTATTTATTTATTTAGTGAAATTAACTTTTCTGACACCTTTTGCGATGTCCATTGAATGATGTAGATGTCATAGTTTGCAACAGCCATTTATTTTTTTACTCAATTTTTGTTTTGTTTTTAAATATGCTCTCCAGTGAACAGGGTGGGTGCCCAATAGTGAACAAATATTCACTGGTGGATCTTCCTTTCGGAAAACCTAAACTTTTCGACAATGCATGCCAGGAGCTATATTGGTTAGGCTGAATTAATCCACGAAGGGCTCTACGGCCAGGGCCAGAGGAATATCACGTTCCATAACAGACCCACTCCTCGTTCGCAGCACTTCAAGTTGTTTTTTATTAATTGTCGAGTGTCACAGAGATTGTCAAGTGTCGAGTGTCAATCGGATTGTCACCGCACAGCATCAAAGTGAGCAATCCGCAGAAACCCACCGCACACTATCTCATGGTGAAAGGTCCTCTATTCACTGGTTGAATCCCCCTGTTCACGTGTCTGTACCTCCCCTGTTCACTGATGGATACCCATGCCACACGGTGAAACAGAAAGATCCAAAAAATGAAATTTACCTATATCAACATTTAGTATTTTAGTTAAATTAATTACTTGTAGCTATTCCTTTGGTTTAAAGTGAAAAATGTCAGGAACGCATAACAAACAAAGTTTCAGATCTCTAGGACAAAACGCAAAAGCCAGTAGACTGACTTTTTCAAAAGGGGTGTTCGCTGGTGGCACTCTCCCTATATATATATAGTATATATATATAATATATATATATATATATATATATAATAATATATATATATATATATAAATATATATATACATATATAAATATATATATACATTAACATTTAATACATATATATATATATATAATAATTATATATATATATATAAATAATAATATATATACTATATAAATATATACTAGTATACATATAAACATTTATATATATATTAATAATATATATTATATATATATATATATAATGTACATGTGTGTGGTGTGTGTGTGTGTGTGTTGTGTGTTGTTGTGTGTGTGTGTGTGTGTGTGT
The DNA here is from genome assembly GCA_014673585.1 of Semibalanus balanoides. Taxonomy (NCBI): domain Eukaryota; kingdom Metazoa; phylum Arthropoda; class Thecostraca; order Balanomorpha; family Balanidae; genus Semibalanus; species Semibalanus balanoides. The sequence continues at coordinate 145,705 of VOPJ01012886.1, forward strand.
GTGTGTGTGTGTGTGTGTGTGTGTGTGTGTGTGTTGTGTGTGTGGTAATTAATGCTTACTTTTTTCTGTACGTGTGGAATTCTCTGATGGTGTATTATCACTGTTGTTTCGTAAAATTAATTTACTTCCTATCCATCTCATTCACCCTGCTTTCTGCAGGATTAATTTTTTCCTTCAGTGCTTGTTTCCTTGTATTGTTCTCGCTTTCCAGCGAATGTATAATGGAAGTAAAAGTTCATATAAAAATGTATTATTTTTATCAGACGATACAATTTAGACAAACGTGACATTTCCATTGGCTAACAAACGATCAATCACAGACAAAGTCATATTTGACGTACACAGTCGTGGTGGTAAGCTTTGTTAGCGGTTGACAGCCCAGACAGCTCAGGGTGTTCGTTCTTCAGCTGGTTCGTATGCGGTGTGGTGGGGGGGAAAAAATTAAAAGAAAAAAATGGAAGGGATGGGAGAACGAGAGGGAAATAATAAGGAGGGGATGAAAAAGGGGTGGATGGGGATGGGAAAATTGAAATGGAAGGAGGGGAATTTAATTTGAGATGGAAATTAAAGAAAAAGAATATCTTAAAACCGGGGGGAAATTTAAAAATCTGAGCCGGCGCCTGGGGCATGTGTGCCAGGCTCGGCTGGAAACCGTACTGGTCCGCCACATATTTCACTTCGTAGGTGTTGCCGTCGTCGCCGATGAACTTGTAGCCGCCCTCCATGGTGGATGGAGCCCGTCTTCCGGCTCGGGGCCCGGCTCCACGCGGCCCACCTCGTTGACACCTGGCCGTCGTCCTGTTCAGCCGTACTCGTAGTTGCCCTGGCTGGTCCCGTCGAAGTTTCTGTCTGAGGATGCGGACTTTCTGGGGAAGGGCCACGGGCCCCACGGCCAAGGAGGGGCGGCAACATAATCTGAAACGAGAACATGATTGTGAGGGACTGGCTTTAGATATATGCCGATGAATGACGATTGACTTCACTAAACTTTGATCACATTTTCCTAAGAATGCACTATGCTCTTGGTTCTGACTATCTTCAAGGCCTCCGGCGTTTACAGCTGGCTGCATGTGAACTTACCGTGTTCATGTTGCCTGTCTGTGTAGGTCCGTGTGAGCTGTGGCACTGTCGGGCTAAGCAGGCGGAGTGGAAGATTCAGTCTGGGCTGCCAGGTTTTTATAACCGCCAGGGACGGTGGCGTGCCGCTGCAAACCATTGGGCAACGTATCTGATGACATCACTGCTACTGCTCAGTTGGTTCGATGAGGTGTATAAAGAAACTAGTTTGATGGGCACATGCAATGCCAGTATTAAAGGGACTGGTAGCAAATCACAATACAATTTTTTGAAGGGGATGTTGTGATGTAAATATCAACTACTGCCAATCTTCTGTTCGAGATGTGTTGCTATGGATGTAGCGTATTTAAGTTGTGAAGCGTTCAGTTGTCAAATTTACCGTGAACAACAGAACGCTTTGGACCTTAGTTTTTGACTATTTGTTTTTGAAGGCACCAACTGACATGAACGAATGTCTTGCTATGAACGTTTCAGACTCTGCACCATTTGTATTATTGAGGTTGGATAATGTCAAACGAAATGTTGGGGTGCGTGCCATTCAATCGTAGTGCTTAACTCGGGAATTTAATTTGTGGTTGGAGACCATTGTGAAATGTCGTATTTATACTCTTGACATCACAGCGTGGCTCCGCGGCGGCTGTTCTTTGAACCGACGCTGTCTGACCCGTGACCGGTCAGTCGCGAGTGGTGGGTTGAGTCGAAGGCGGGACTACAGAGCGATCGCCCGTGAGTCTCCATCCTTAAAGGGAAATAATCACATTTTCCCACAAAAATGGAGTTTTCACTTGAAATCGACAGACGAGACCAAAATATTTTGTAAGTTCCTCACATTTTGCATACAAATTTTCGTTTCAACTTTTCAAAAGAATAATTTGCATTTAAGTTGTTAGCGTTCCAGCGCTTAAAACGACCGGTATTTGCTAGGTCTTGCAAGTATTTTTTTATCTGCATCAAACTACGGACTTTTCCCCATACTTTTTTCTTGTTTCGTAACGGATATAAAATATAATTTTTGTGTTTCTGCTTGTTGTGGATACAATGCCCGTCATATTCCCTATTATTAAGAACAGCTATTCAATGAACACGTATCCAAATTAGCAGTTATATGTGCGTCTAATATGCGGGGCCTTTTAGTGCTGTGACCCCCCAATTCTTGTAAATAGCTTCAACTATTTGCTAACTTAGGAGTTTTTGTAGTTTCGTTACTGGTTGCATTCGTTACTGGTTGCCTTATATTATCATGAAAAAGAGTCATTCATTCGAAAATAGTTTTAGCTTGCTTGTGTATACTCGTCATAATAATGATCGTTTTATTGACATATGTCCTGCACTCATCATTCAGAAATTCATGACATGGCAAGTCTACCATTCACAAAACATGGAAGATGTTCAATGGCCAAATGGACAGCTAGTGCACACCGCACAGTTTATTCGAGCTCTTTCAATGCTGAGTCCATCGTCACCATCATACAAGGTGCCCATAGATCATTGGTGCTAATATTTCATACAGCATGCGTGTAGTTATTCTTTGCAGTTTTTTCAAGACATGTTTTATTACGAGCGAGCGCGAAGCGTGCAGCGAGTCCTCATTGAATACTGGATTTGTATCGCATATAAGCGACCGACCCGTCCCGGCCCGGTCCGGCCCGGCCAGACCATAACGCTGATCAGAAGCTTATATCTTCTGAATTCTGCATCCGATTGACAAGCGGTCTTCGCCATCTGATAGCCCCATGCAATGACATTATGATTATTGACATGTATTTTTTCTCACGAAAGGGGTCGGTATGGCGCGTGACACGGCCGCGTTCAGGCTCCAGAAAACTATTTCCTGCTAATATCGTTGAAACGCTACTATAACTGAAATTTGTTGTGGTTTGAGACCACACTACTGCAAGTGCACAGTCAAAATCTGGGTCACACTGCACGTTCGCACGTGCACCTGTTCCTTCCATAAATCACCTACAAAACATCGTGCGCAATACCGACCATAATTGTAACTAGAAGACGCAAAACACGGTCACACAATGTTGAATGAAACATCCCCCGCGTAAGCATATGGTCATCAACGCGCGTGTATACGTGCTAATTTCACTGATACAAGCTGCAAACATGCTTATGATCTCACAATTTAAATTCAGTGCTCTTGCACCTATGACTGAAGCGATGAAAACAAACACCAAGTGTAGCCAATGTACCGTCTCTTAAATATATAATGCAAAAAAGTCGGTTCTAAGTGCAGTATTCTTTGTTAAAATCCGCTTGTAATATTTAACATGCCGATTTTATAAATTTCCTTCATTACCACCGCTGCCAGCATCAAAACCCAAAGGGTGCTAAAACGATAAAACAATGAGCAGCTAAAGCGCAATCAAATCCATCCAAAACCACCCACAATGCATTTTTCCGACAACCATTAAGCGTAAATTTCTAATAAAAAATGACGCTGCAAAAACCTATTTAGTCAAAGACAATTATTCAGACTATTAGCGACGGCAAAACACACATAGCGAAATAACAAGCAATGCTCCACAAAACGAACCTCCGTTGCGGATAAATGAACGCTTATGTATCGGATCGCTCGTCTCCCATTTAAGCGTCTTACTGTCATAGTCTCAGTATGTTTAGCATTGCCGAGCGTGTGGCTAAAGTTCAGCTCTCCGAAAATCACTTTACGTCAACTGTCAAACTTCCGGCCCGCCGGCATTACATTGACCAAGCTTGTTTACGCAGTTTCCCCAAAACAGAGGTAGACATATGAAACAATGAATACCACACTTAGGCTGATATAATTTCTTTGGGACCTCGGTCGTTGTAAGATTTTTCAACCTCAACCTTCGGTCCGGGGCGGAAAATCCAACAACGACCTCGGGTACTAAGGAAAGTATTGTATCAGCCCCGTGTGGTATTTTATAAAACCCTATTAATTCTGCTCCGATGTTGTTGTCAAAAAGCCCATGGCATTTCGACAACTACGGCCTGCAGCACTTGCAGAGCCGCCACTGACGCTCAGCTGATGGCCGATCCGTGCCGTTTTGCCAGACTGCCCTCTCTTGGCGTGTCTGCTGCTGGCATTATTAGCAGAATCTCGGCGGATTATTCAGCAGTCTTACCCGTCGGAACGGGGCTGAAAAATATCAGCTCAAGGCCAGATGTGATGAGAAGTGAACGCTCACCATTGAAGGACGCACAACCAGACCGCATTCTCTTACCTCTAAGGCTGAGACGAGATGGCTATGCATACGGGCGATCCCAGCAATATGAATGGTTTTTGTCAATGTATGTCCCATGCCAGGAATGTGCAGTTCACTGAGTGCATTCGCTTGTCAGAACATGAGACCCACACCAAAACATGTGTGCATTTTGCTTCTACTTAATTATTGTTCTCCTGGTTCTGGTATTTTGCATTTTAAAGGTAACTAGGAAATTGGAATACGCTGTGTGTGCTCATTGAAGACGTCATGTTGCGCAATTTATTCCAATGTATGTGCTGGTAGAAGACAATAAATTATTATAGTTATGTATGTTTGTCACTGACTGTATTTTATTTTTTTAGTCCGAATGTTTTGGATGGATGATTCCCGAGGTCAGGCCCTGCACTAAGCATAGCTTGTTGCGCAGGACCTGACCCCACCACCTAATCACGCAATTCATGACGTCCGGCAGAATTTATAAGAGAAAGTTGTACGTGCCTGACATACCTGGTCACGGTTCGCCCCGCGCTTTGACGTCATCTGACCTTGAGTGCGACCACTGCCACCGGCCGTAGGCCATCCCAGACAGGAACAAATAGCGAGTGCCGAAGCGATTCGAACCCGTATTGTTAATTGTTGTTCCCTAAAAATATTAGTGTTGCATTGCTGAGCTAATGTTTGTGAAAACCATTTTTTGGTATTGTTCTTCATTTTGTGACAAAGTCACTTTGCAACAAAATGAAAAAATAAACAAATTGAAACTGTAATTTAATCCAAATTTACATTTGCAATCTTCGACGTTTTAAAGGCATGAACCTCAACAAAATGTGTCGACAAGGCGATTATTTTATTACTTTTTATTTCATGAAAACAAGACTATGATTTTACTTGAAAATATTTTGTGAAAATAATAAGTGACATTTCAAACATTGACAGTTCTTCCAATATGTTAGTGCCGCATTTCCTGATATCACTTAACAATGTCATCCTGGCCTAATGATGGACATGTAAATGGGAGTGACTGAAAAGAGCAAAACGACCAAAAATGGTTCAAGATCGCTTTGAAACACTTTTTAGACATTGACAAAAAAGATAAATGGCATTGAAAGATGAACGCCATATAATTGCAACAGTTAGGACACCCTTATGCCCCAAGCCACCACTATAGGTATGTTGATAATTGAAAGCCACAGGAGTAAACAAATCGCGACACTTTCCACCATAGATAAATCATCCATGCTGGATTCACACTGGTTGCAGTTACTGCTTTCTGTATGCGCCGCCGCCAATAACTGTCTATAGTTCGCATGCGCCAATAACTGTACATAGTTCGCATGCGCCAATAACTGTAATTGTTGAACAGCGTTACATGCATCGCGAAAGACCCGCGCTAACGTACATTGCACGCTCCCACCGGGAATCAACCATAGTTAAACAGCACTGCATGCATCGCGAAAGAGCTGATAAGCACTCGCCTGCGTAAAATATATTTCGTGATCTAAATATGCTATTCGTATTCAGAAACCAAACTCTAATTCTATCCAGTGCAAGGCCATAGATATCCAGTGTAAATCCAGCATCTCAGCAAATCACAGTTATCTATCTTCTTACTAACATTTGGGAAAATACTTTTTTTATGAAATAAGTGTGACGAAGGCACGTGTACCGCATTACCTATGGAACCTTGACATGCGCAATATAAGTATATATATACTACCAGTAAAGCGCCTAGTTGCGATTAACGAGTGAGCGCAAAGAAAAAAATGTATGAGAAATTTCAACTCAATCGGCAAGTATCTGAGATACAAAGGTTGCGCACGTCGCACGTGAAGAGACCACCTCACCCTGAACTTGTGAATGGGGGCGGAGTCCCTAACCAACTACCAAATTCGAACTCATTCGGTTCACGTTTATGAGTATAGAATAGGTGGGACGTGCGCACGTGCAGGTCACCCACCCTGAAGTTGCGGGAAGCGCAGGCTGAGTGTACCCTTACCCACACACCAAACTCCACAATTCAGCCCCACCTTGAAAGGGAGTTTTGCGACAAAACACCTTTCAACACCAATCACGCGGCACGCGCCACGCGCAGTGGGTCTTGCATGAGTCGGCACTGGTCTGAAACAGGGTAGATTGGATGGGGCTGCTCAGCAAAGAATCCCGCTTGTCAATCGGAAGTGCGGTTACAGAGATATATGCTTCTCAAAAGCGTCGCCACGGGTTGGGATGGGTTGGGTTGGGTTGGCCGCTCATAATGATATTTTTCCCATTTACCATATGCCGAGCAATGTAAAAAGCATTACTCGCTGCGCTCGTGCAGTAATAATAATAAAAAAACACGATAAAAATATATACATACCAGCATCATTCAGTAATGCTTAATACCACGGAAAGACGAGCGAGTGCCTCGCGCTCGCTCGTAATAAATAGTATTCGCTAGTGTCTGTAGGATTTTGGCGAACAAGTTTGCTAAGGCGTGGTGGTGTTGATCACTCATTTGATCACTGCACACTGTACTTTCGATCGTTACTTTTGGCCTCTTATTTAGGCTGAGTGGCTTAAAGAGATCATAAGACCTATCATAATACCTTCTCGAATGTCTCCTAGTAATTTTCTGGAGAATCGAAGTGATGCAACGATATATATATATATATATCGAAAGTTATTAACCCACTTTTCACGAATTTCGTATATTAATAAAGTCATTTGATAAGCCTTTGTTACCAATTACATTCGGATTATATCAGCACTAGTAGCTGTAATAAAATTATTGTATAAATACAAAAAAATACATTTCGTTGTAAATGCAAAGCGAGGCGTATATTGCGCTTTGAATACAAGCCATGCACAGTGTAAACTGTAAACATACCGTTCGTGTAAACGTACCTTTAATGACATACTGAGCCGGTAGGGAAAGTTGGTGGCAATTGCCGATCATGTGCGCTGCAATTATCGAAATCTTTCAAAACACTACTGCTAAATTATAAACAGACCCAGGGATGGCGTGACAAAAGTCGAAGCAGGACGATGCATACCGGTTATGAGCCGAATCATATCGCCTATAATTAAAATGGTTTTCTAAGTCATCATCTTCAACTGTTTTCCCGTAACAGTGACCAAGGAATTATGTCTGCATGCATTGTATTGTTAGTTGTAGTACTAAGAATATTCCACCTTCAACCTTTGTCATGGGGGTTTGGAGTCAACTATTATTATAATGATGTGTGGATGCACGAGTCATTAAGAATGACAATATATATGAATTGCATGGAGCGATTAATGTAACGACCAGCGATGAACCAAACATTGCTTTTTTCCGCTGTTTGGGACCCATAATCTTTGCAGGAGATACGGAAAAAAGTCACGGGTTGACGTGTTTATTTCTACGGCTCTGACCATGGCAGCTCGCCGAACCAATTAGGAAGCACTTATTTGCTACTGGAACGCCAATGAAGTCGTTGAACGTGATTTAGTATACTTAGAGACATTTTCAAAGCTTAATGCTAAAATCTGGTATAATTTAGCCTCGTGTACCGCATTACAATGCTGACTCCATTTTTGTAGAAAAAGATCTTGTGATCCCTTTGACGAGTAATTAGCAAAACTGAATGGCAGGATTCCTCATAGACTGCTATGATTCCATACACTTACGTGATTTACGTTTAAGAGTAATAAAAACAGCTTTCGGTCCGGTCAACACATTTTTGAACAAATGTTTTGTGTTCATTGTCAGATCAAAAGTTTACCGATGTGCACTTGCGTATAATCTGAGAACACGTCATATACTTAGTATATATCCTTTCATTGCGTGAATTTTAAGCATCTGAAAAGATTGCTTGAATCGTGATTGCATTGTCCTACCATGCAGCTTAAAGTTATGTCGAAACGTTGACGCGACGAAATGAGCCAGTACCGTCCATCCCGTGTTGTCAACACTCCAATCTCGGTGAATATTACAAATCCAACCTTGGACGATTGCCGTCATCAGCCTACTCTCAAGTCATTCTAGTCAAAATCATATAACATTAACCCTATTACTGTCGGGGGGGGGGCCGAATCGGCCCCCCTTGAGGTTTTTCGCGTATGGGTCATTTCATAACTCAACTCAGAATCTTCAAACTTGCTGGCTTTTCACAACGTTTCAATTGCTCATCGTCATGGTGTACTTTTTTCCAAATTGATTATAGGAGGGTCCAGAGACAGTTAGTTTTAGGGGGTGTGTTCGGCCGTTTTGACACAAAATCTGTTGCGCTGGTTACACTCATGGAGAGTGTGTGTTGAGGAGACAGTGTTAGCAAAAAAGACATCGGTTACATTGAGAATTGATGTTTTTTTCAGATGGCTATCTTCAAAAATTTCAAATTATTGAATTTTGAATCTAAAATTTTTTGAAAAAACTATTTTTTCGACAAAATTGATGCAGAAATTTTATTTTCATGACGTGAAAAAAACAGGAATGAATGTGAGAGAAAAACATGCAAAATAATATTGTTTGGAAGTTCAGAGGTGAATCTAAACATTTGATGACCTGATTTCAGGTCAAATGCTATTTCTTCCAATATAAAGTATATGGTGAAAAATGAAAAACGAAGGGTTTAATAACATTGCATTCCATTCCAATTTTATTCCGGAAAGTAACATTGTTCATCAGAAGAACAGTATGGAGAGCTACAGGAAATGGATCTTTAGGCCCAATCTTGATGAAAAGGACTGAATTTTAAGGTCAGTGACCTTTTTGAAAGCGTTCACTCAGAGGTTCACCAAACACCTTTGCATCAATAACTCTAACAAGAACACATTTAGTGACTCACAAATGGTCTCAAAATGTCTTGTCTCGATCAATACGCTACCTTTTGATATAGCAATGTGATTCCGATTGTACGTCCACCTGACCTGACCTTTGAACCTTTGACCCGGAGGTCAAAATTTTTCGATTTGCACAAAGTTGATATGATTCGAAAACCGCAATTGACATTGAGAAACACGATGGTACCAAAATAAAGTGCTGATATACTTTATATAAAAAAAGTTATTAGCGACAAACATTTGCTGAAAAACAGGGTTTAACATTTGTTGACCTCTACAGTCCCCAAAAAAAAAAACCCCGCATTGACCTGAGGTCAGTTTCTGATGCCTTACGGGGTGAAAGACAATTAAACCGCTGTTACAGCGATTCTGTCGGATTCCTCCTTGCTGCCATAGTTTCCGAATATAATTGGCAAGGTTTTCCTGAAATATCATGTTTGACAAAAAAAATTTTTTGATGACGTCATTTTGACCTTGGAAGATATGACCCGAAGCGTCACCAAAATTTGACAAACATAGAGTTCATTGTCGACCTTAGTCACACACCAAGTTTCATGTTTCTAGCTCTCATGGCAGCGGAGATCTGAAGGGGGGGCCGAATAAGCCCCCCCCCCGACAGATTCGTATAATTTTCATCCCTCCAGGAATAGGGTTAAGCGCTTGTGTGGAGCTGGATGCTATGATATACCATGGAGATTGAATGTGGCGGTACTAAAACGCAGTCACCAGGGCACTGGCTAACTTTGGTTTGACGTTTGACCACCGCTGTGGATTAATGATGGCTTCCTGTTCTCACGACACTCCTTTTGGATATTGTCGACGCCTGCTTGCAGCAATTGCTTCAGTGCCACCGCCCGTGTCTGCTGTGACCTACCACCTCCCCCCGCCGCCCCCCACCGTCACGTGTCTGCCTGGTCGACCTACGCCCCCCCCCCCCCGCCGTCCACCACCGCCCGTGTCTGCTGTGACCTAACCCCCCTCTCTCTCTCTGTCTCCCCAGGTACGCCTGCCGCAGCCGGTGCGTCTGAGGCGCGTGCCGCAGCTCTGCACGGAGCGGGAGATGGCGGACCACGTGCTCCTGACGTGCCACGTGCGGCCGCACCCGTTCCCTGCGGGCGCTGACGGCCGGCTGCAGCTGGCACTCGACGTCGACGAGCTGGTGCCGGGCACCGAGAGCCTGGTGATCGGTCTGAACGTCAGCTCTGCCGGCGAGGAGGTGGTGCCCGCCGACAACGTGCGCAACTTCACGCTCGGGCTGAGGACGGAGGCCGACATCGCTGTGATTGGGTAAGCGTGCGGTCATCACACACTCGTCATCATGCAGGCGTCGTGGGTGCGGTGGCTGTGATCTGATGATGATTGGGTGTGTTTGTTCTGGTGACGATAGAATCGGGACTGTATAGACTTTATCGGGGGAGGGGGGGGGTGCGAATGGAAGAACGTGTTGGCCGAGAAAAAACCTGAGGGGAGCTGCTGACTGGTTTGGTTGATATGCTGAGAGAAGATTGCACTATACATGAACACACGTGCCTTTCAGATCCGGCTCACCCGTTCACTCTCTGACTTAGGCGAGCATTCGTCTGAGATTTATGTTACTGGCATCACTAGGAAGATAATCGGTGTACATCCACTCTTAATGCCATGTGTTGAGGGCCTTAAACGGAATTTTAGAAACTGATCTACTTTTAATATTTTTCGACATAATCTGCAAACTATCGGTTTGAAGAAAATTATCAACTGCACATTTCAAAATATAAATATATAATTGAAACTGATTTACACAAAGATGACATGTCTCCTTTCCTATGACCTATATGCAAAAAAACATCTGACAAAAAAAATCAACACATGAATGGCGCTGCACCTCACTGTAGGTACGGTGACCACGAAAAACTCGGCATCGTGACAACATTCTGCCCTATGTTCAGCGTGGGCTCCATTCTGCATTGCATCACCGTGATTTATGCTATCATAGATTAAGGTCGAGTGGTGATTTTTACGCTGATGGTAACTAACTTCTGATAGCGGGGGAGACACAGTGGTGCAGTGTTACAGAACTTGTTCCAGCTGGTGAGCCGGGGGGGGGGGGGCAGACTCTGATCCAGGTCAGATCGTGCGTCGCGGGACCGGCGTCACGCGTGTGCTCACAGTCGCCAAGAACACCGTCTGCTGATGATGACGCTGATGATGACGCGGGTGGATAGCGGATTTTTGCGCCCGAAGGTCGACTGGCCGTAGATCACATATCATTACAAGATAAGTCGGTGTTAATGAGTGGTCATATATAGAATGGGTGTGAGTTTGGCTGCGGGTCACTGCTAAAGTGGTTTCAGTGACGAAAAATGCAGGAAAACGGTGAAATGTGCCCAAACTCCGTTATGGGTGAAGGCCAGACAGCGACAGCTAAATTTACCTGAACATTGTGAAATTGACTTACTCTACGCCAAATGTACTTAAGTTGAACGAATTAATTGTTTTACACTTCAATTACTCCGAGCGTGCCTCAGAGCAATATGCTTTAACTAGTTATATCCTAAAGCACGCTTATCTGACTCAAAAGAAACTTCATATTTACTATTCATACTTGCACACAGTAATGTTCGTGGGCGTGATAAGTGTTTAAGCGGATCTTCATATCCACCGCGCATTTAAGACAAGATATGACATGTGCGCGGAAATTTCAGCGAAACATTACTAATATTCGGCTCAAGGACTCATGTTCTAACGAAAAGCACGTTACCGTCATTTGGGTTCAGCTACATATCTGCCCTCTTAACGCTTTTCTGATGCGTACCGCTAGCTTACACGCTACGGAGGCACTAATCGCCGGCACTTAACATTTGGACTCAAATGAAACGTGTTTCGGTGGAAGGTCAGTAATCACGTTTTGTCATTACTTGTTGAACTAAATAAATAAAACTAAATTACGTTAATAGAGCTGTACGACATTATGACAGGCATCTAGTTTGTCACGCTTTCGGTAAACCTATCAATGCAATGTTTAATAAATTCACTGGTATGTACTCAAATACAATAAGACAATCAGAGAATGAGACAATCATTGGTTCTGCCCTTCAGTCACCGGCCCTAAGTGAGCCGGCACAAACCGCGCTCCCTTAAATTGACTGCAGCGGGGCCGCGACGCGTGGGGAATGCTTGAACGGGAACTGTGACAATATCCCATGAGACTGCAGTGTGACAGGAAGATAACACTGATTCCCGACATATCCTATGGAACTGTCATTGGCAGAGTAAGAAGCTAACACCAATCTCGACACTAGAGTTAGTTATAAATTTCCAAGGCCATAGACACTATATATATCTTGCTAGAGATAAGGCAACTTCGTAATGCTTGTTAGAAAATAGTTAGGCTGTACCGCAATGTCTTGTGAGGGTGCGGCGCAGTCTACCACTGTTTTAGGGAGTCTAACACCACGACGCAGTCTCCGCGTGCCGTCCTTCGAGACTGCAGCGTAACAGAAAGATAGCACCGATCCCCGATAAAATGTGGGAAATGCAGCGCAGACCAACCAGTACGGTATCCCGCGTAACCGCAGCAGAGCAGGCAGCCAACACCAGTTTATATCAGATGTGGGGGAATGTAACACAAAAGACCAACACATTTATTGCGGAATTGCTGCATGGTCGGAAGCTATCACCAATCCCGCTAAAATGTCTTCGCTGGCTTCCCTGACGAGCAGTTATGATATTCTAAGCAATGAGCAATACTTATACGACTGGGTTGTACCTATGCAAGAATCATTATCTTTAGTGGTAAGACATGGTTGAGCGCCTCTTTTATGAGCGCCTTTTCACTGAAGTTTCGGCGGGCGATTCTATGCAAACATACGTCGAAAGAACAACGCGGCAGGCTTTGAAGCCAGCTTGGTATGCTTTGAGATCAGTCCAGTCCAGTTAGGGTGATGTGTTGGCAAAGTCTGCATGACATATTATGCAAGGGAAAGGTATCTAATGGGTGGGCGTAAGCCAAGGGTGTAAGTTTGCATGCCGGATTGTTGATGCATCGCAGCCATTGTCTCGGAAGCCGATCTGCCAGGTTGGCCACTCCAGCAGACCGCTTACGACCGCACGCGGCGCCCGGAGCTGGATGTCGTGAGCGGTGAGCTTTGAGTCGTAAGCCCGGACTTCTGCGCCCCACGTCCGGCTATCGGAGAGGCTGATGAAGCCGACTTTGAACATGATAACTGAGCGGGATAACGGGGGTCGGTGCTAGGCACGTGCAAGAACGACCTTCTGAGCTTTGGCGTGGTTAGTTAACCCTATTTCCTGCGGAGGGCAGATTCTAACCCCCCTCAGTAGTTTTTTGTTTGCCGCTCCCCAGCCGTTGGAACGAACGTCCAGCAGTTTTATGACTTTTTCATAATTGATTTACATATGTTGTGCCAAAATTTCAACACAATAGGCTAAGCCTGTTGTGTCCTGTTTCAAAAAATAAATAAAAAATAGCCAGCCGTCCTGTTTTGGGAGGTTTCTACGAATCCGGCTGGGTGACGCCTACTTCTTTCGTAGTTTGCGGTGCAATAAATGTATCAGAGACGTTTTCACTGCAAATATATAAAAACCTCGATAAAAAAAAAATAAAAAATAATAATAAAAAAGAAAAAGATGATAGATAAAAAAATAAATTATACAATAAATATAATAAAAAATAAAATAATAATAAAAATAAAATAAAAATTAAAAATAAAAAAAATAACTAATATCAAAAAAACAAAATAAAATAAAAAAGTACAAAACAAAAAAAAAAAAAATAAATAAATTAAAAAAAAAAAGAATATAAAATAAAAAAAAAAAAAAAAAATAATATAATAAATAAAAAATGAAAAAAAAAAATAAAAAAAAAAAAATAAAAAAAAAATAAGAAAAAAAAAATATATAAAAATAATAAAAAAAAAAAATTAATATATATACTAAATAAACAAAAAAAAATATAAAAGATTATTAACTATAAATAAAAATAAAGACAATAAAAACAAAATAAAAAATAAAATTAAAATAAAATATAAAAAAAAAAAAAACTAAAAAATATAAAAACAAAATAAAAAAATAAAAAAATAAATAATAAAATACAAATAAAAAAAATAAAAAGAAAAAAACAATAAAACAAAAAAAAAAACAAAAATAAAAAAAAAAAAAAAAAAATAATATAAAAATAAATAACAAATAAACATATAAAAAAAAAAAAAATACAAAAGAAATAATAAAATATGTTGATTAATGAAATAAAAAAAAAAAAAAAAATATAAAAAATTAAAAAAAAAAAAGAAATATAAAATATAAAAATAAAAAAAATAATATAAATATAAAATAATAAATAAAAAAATATAAATTAAAAAAAAAAAAAAAAAAAAATATAAAAAAAAAAATAAATAAAAAAAATATGAAAAAAAAAAACATGAACAAAAAAAAATACAAATAAGAAAAACAATTGAAATAAAAAAAACAAAAAAAAAAAAATAAAAAATATAATTATAATGAATAACAAAAAAATAATAAAAAGCAAAAATAATAAATATAAAAAAATAAAAATAAAAATAAATAAAAAAAATAAATTAAAATAAGATAAATAATATAAAAATAAAAATAAAAAAAAATAAATATCTTTGTATAAAACAAAAATAAAGATTAGAAATAATAAATAATATAAATTAAATATAAAACAAAAAAATAAAAGAAAATAATAAAAAAATAAAATAAAAAAAAAAAAAATAAAAAATAATAATAATAAAAAATAATATAACCTTTTTATAATAAAAAAAAATAAAAAATAACAAAAAAAAAAAAATATAACAAAATACAAAATAAAAAAAAAAATAAAAAAAAACAAAAAACATAAATATATTATACATAAATAATACAAAAAAGCTCTATAAAAAAAAAAAATAAAAAAAAAAAATAAAATATAAAAACAAAATAAAATTATATATAAATTTAAAAATAACAAAAGAAAATGAAAATATAAAAGAACAAAAAATAAAAAATAAACAATTAATAAAATAAAAAAATTATAAAAAAAAACAAAAAAAAATAAAAATAAAAAAAAATAAGAAAAAAAAAAAAAATAAATAAATAAAAATAAAAAGAAAATAAAAAAAAAAAAATAAAAAAAAGAAAAACACGAAAAAAATAAATAATAACAATAAAAAAAGAAAAAATAATAAAAAAATAAAAAAATAATAAAAAATACAAAAGAACAATAAGAAAATACAAATAACAAAAATAAAAAGGATAAATAAAATAAAAAATATATATAATAAAAAAAAACAAAAAATAAAAAAAAAATAAAAAAAAAAAAAAATAAATATAAAAATATTAATAACAGAAAATAAAATTAATAAAAAAAAAAAAAATATATAAAAAACATATAAATAAATAGATATATTACAAATATAACACAATATAATAAAAGACAGAGAATTAACAAAAAAAAAATAGAAATAAGAAAAAAAAAATAATATAAAAAAAAAAAAAAAAAAAAAAAACACTATAAAAAAAAAAAATAAAAAAAAAAAAAATAAAAAAGATAAGATAAAAAAAAAAAAAAAATTATAAAATATAATATAAAAAAAAAAATAAAAAAAAAAAAAAAAAAAAAAAAAATAGAACAAATAAAAAAAAAATAAAAAAAAAAAATAAACATAAGTTAAAAGAAAGAAAAAAAAATAAAATAAAAAACACAAGAAGATAAGAAGATCACAATCATACCTACTGGGAGTGGGATATTGATATTTTTGGGGTAGAAGGCGCACTCAGTACACTGGCGGATCCAAGAAAGTGTATTTTGACAGTTTGGGGGGGGGCAAATCCCAAAATTATTCGCCATAATTCTGATAAACTCAGTCGATTTCGCTGCTTATGTATCAATAAACTGATTTAAAAACAAACTTTCTCTAGTAAAAGTTGCTTAGTTTTTACGACAAAGTCAGGAATGTTCAAATTTGCGCCGATTTTGGGTGGTTTGGGGGGGCATGGCCCTTTGGCCCCCTGGATCCGCCCTTGCTCAGTACATAACAAAAAGGAGACAGTACCTTCCATCAAATGACCTCAACCGTCAAATTAGCAAGCTGATAAAGCGTGACGCGCATGGTGCCCCCCCCCCCCACACACACACACGCTGTTAACCTGTATCCGCCTGTGCGCAATATAGTAGGGGAGACCGGGGTTAGTTGCATCACGTGTTGAATGCATCAGCTGCATTAATTCAAAAATATATCGCTAGACGGCAAAATGCGAATAGCCAGTTGACGCGCGATACCGCATTCCATTTCCACGAAGACCGATTATCAAAATTGCCCCGTGAGCAATTTAATATTTGTTTTTGTGCGATTTAACGGACCTTTTCTCGACGTAATAGAAGCTTCATACTGGCTAAGGGGTGTGCGTTAAGCTGAATGCGTTTATACATGGTTTATACCATCATACAGCTTGTGGTTTTCTACATCTGAATTCATTTAGCACGTTGCTGCAGTCGTCCATCGACCGCCTTTCTCAGCGTCACCTTTTCCACAACGTGGGAACGGGCCATGATGAATCACTTTTGTCGGGACTCGTTGCCTCTGTGACTTTGCACTTGACGATTCGGAGTAGCTAGTGGGATTGTGCAAACTGAATGCAACCGTTAACCAGTTGTGTTTTGAGGTTGTGAAGTTATGTTTGATTCGATTGCATTTAACTACAGAGTTTTAGAAGCGAAATAAAGTTCAGTTATGCACTCATTTGTTTCTGTGACTTTTTACACGTTGGCCGTTGCAACTTACCCCATGCAGGCATAAAATCAACCTGCCCCAGGACCGAGGCTAATTGCATCACCTGTAGAGGCAGTTCTGAACACGCTCTGGTTCTGGTGATCGACTTATTACTTACACTAAAACGTATAATGTTTTTTTTTTAGCAGAATAAAAACATCTTTTATGTGGAAGTATCTATTTTAGGCTGTTTGTCATAGTTTGGCTGCTACAGAACTTAAAGTAAAAAGTGATGCATCACGTGCGTCCTTGCCGTCCAAGCCCCGGTCTCCCTACACTTAACAAACTACAACAAATTATGCCCACATGTGACGTTCATAACGTCCCAATCATAGACAAAACAATTTTGTTATAAGAATTTTCCCCCATTTTACATACTCTGATTTTTTTTTGTTGTACTTGTCTTTTGATATATTGAAGACCAATACATTGCAAGCTCAAAAACATTTGTTGCATGACAGTCATTCAAACGACATGACCGCAATGACCTTTCAAAAATATAAAATCGTACTTTTTGCCCCCAGTTCCCCATTTTTAACCATATTTAAAGATTCCAAATTATAGATTTTGTCATGACAAATCGAATGGTGTTCGTTCCATCGAAATCGGTCGAGCGGTTCCCGAGATCACTGGGGGGGGGGGGCAGAATTTGCCCCCTCCTGCAGGTTAACGTATAATTCTGGCCGCCCGCAGGGAATAGGATTAACGCCTACATATTCAGCGTCCTGTTTTCCCACGCCATGTGTCAGTCAATCAACCATCAGAAGCCTTTCACTCGCCGGCTTCTGACCGGCTTATGGCCGTCGTCTGACCGGCTTCTGACCGTCGTCTGACCGTCGTCTAACCACCGGTCATCGATCCCCTGCCATGCCCTCGTTAAGTCCCATTCCCTCACTAAGCTGAGGTCCGGTGGTCATTGGTCACCGACCACTGGGAATGCAGCGGTTTTTAGCTTCTCAGAGAGAGTAGTGGACATGAGTAGGAGTTTCTGGTTACTGTATCTGACCTCAGGTATGCACACACGAGAGATGTTTCTGTGGTTAGCCTACCCATCTTATCCTATGTTTTTATCCTTCTTCCAATTTATTTGCGGTGACCCTTACAATGTACAACGACTGTATCCTATTACTAAACCCACCAAACCAAAATATCAACCACCGAATTATTAACTCCGTCGAACAAACGCTTCATATCACTCACCAGAGACCGTCGCCCTCCACACAACCTATGGACGTCAGGCGTCTGGACCGACGTCTGACCGGCGTCTGACCGTCGTCTGACTGGCGTCTGACCCCCCCCTCCCTCCATCCCGCAGGCAGCCGCTGGAGCAGGCCGAGCTATACTACGACAAACAGGCTGACCGCGACGAATCTGAACGCAACGACCCCAACTACGTG
Source organism: Semibalanus balanoides (assembly GCA_014673585.1). Lineage (NCBI taxonomy): Eukaryota > Metazoa > Arthropoda > Thecostraca > Balanomorpha > Balanidae > Semibalanus > Semibalanus balanoides. The sequence continues at coordinate 163,945 of VOPJ01012886.1, forward strand.
ATCGTCAGTCACCGGTACCAGGTGCTGCGCTATCTGCCCTCGCCCGTGGACGCCGTCAACGTCAGCTTCCTGGTGCCGGTGAACATGACGAAGACGAGCGGCGAGCAGGTGCGCTTCCTGGACCTGTACCGACCGCAGGCGACCATCGAGAACCGTCCGCTCACCTGCAGCATACAGACCGGATACTATCTGGCCGCGGTATGTTTGGATGGGGGCGTGTGTGGGGGTTGAGGGGGTTTGCTGGAGGACTGCTGTGTGCAGAAGTGTGTGGCGTCTAACGTTCCCTCGGTTATACTCTAAGAAACCCCTGAATATCATGTAAGCTGTACAAGCAACGATTATAATTACTGTTAAAGGCGTTAACGCTTTATTGGTGATATATTCCTAACTGAAATTATGATCAGCCTCAAACCATCGATGTGCTGCTGCCTGCTTATCATTTCATCGTCGCCAGTTGTCTGGAATACCCTTCTTACCAACCTTGGCGTCACCTACCCATGTGATCGACTCCAGCGAGCGCTCTCTACACTCCGTCTAATCGCGCCATCATCCCTCAGGACGGGGACAGTTTCCAGAAGGCGCCGCGCACCTGGCGGTCACATTACGAACTAACGGGCGATCAGCGCCGCCTGCTGGCGGACGTCAAACTGCCGTACGGCGACACGAACGCCACGACGGTGATGAACTGTACGGAGCCGGGCGTGTCCTGCGTGCTGCTGCAGTGCCCGACCGTGTCCTTCCCTCGACAGCAGACCAGCATGGTGGTCACCCTCTCCATGCGGGTCAAACTGCACGATCTAGGTGAGATGAGACAGACTTTCACTGGGTAATTCGCTAGGGGAGAGCACTCAATGTGGAGCTGAGCCACTGACCTCTACAGTCGACAATATAGTGTAGAGATAAGGTGGCATCTGACACTCAAAAGTCCTCATAGTAAAATCAAATTGAACGTAGATTTTCGTTAACTGTCCCCTGAGCGGCCTGTTGACTGTAACACCGCTGTAACACTACTGTACCACTACTGTAACACCGCTGTAACCGTCTGTGGTCCGCTTCCAGAGACGCTTGTTGGCTGTACCAGCACTTAAACCGTCTGTACCGCCACTGTAACCGTCTGTACCGCCACTGTAACTGTCTGTACCGCCACTATAACCGTCTGTACCGCCACTATAACCGTCTGTACCGCCACTGTAACTGTCTGTACTGCCACTGTAGGTGTCTGTACCGCCACTGTTACTGTCTGTACCGCCCTGTTTACCGACTACCGTCTGTACGCCACTGTTACGTCTGTTAACGCCACTGGTACCGTCTGTACCTGCACGTAACCGTCTGTACCAGCCACTGTACGTATGTACGCCACTGTAAACCGTCTGTCCGCCACTGTCCGTCTGTAACCGCCACGTAACCGTCTGTAACTTGCACTGTTACGTCTGTAGCCGCCACTATAAACGTCTGTACCGCACTGTAACCGTCTGTACCGCCATGTAACTGTCTGTACTGCCACTGGTAGGTGTCTGTAGCCGCCACTGTTATGTCGTACCGCCAACTGGTTACGACTACCGCTGTACCGCCACTGTTACCGTCTGTACGCATGTAACCGTATGTACCGCCCACTTTAAAACGTCTGTACGCCACTGTTACGTCTGTACCGCCACTGTAACCGTCTGTACCGCCACTTAACCGTCGTACCGCCAATGTAACCGTCTTACGCCACTGTACAGTCTGTACCGCCACTGTTTACCGTCTGTACTGTCCCACTTTAACCGTTCTGTACCGCACTGTACCGTCTGTACCGTCCACTGTAACTGGCTGTAACTGCCACTGTAACTGTCTGTACCGCCACTGTAACTGTCTGTACGCCACTGTAACTGTCTGTACCGCACTGTAAACTGTCTTAACGCCACGTAACCGTCTGTACCGCACTGTAACGCGTCTGTCCCGCCACTAAACCGTCTGTACCGCCACTATACCGTCTGTACCGCCACTGTAACTGTCCCCTGTAGCGGCCACTGTAGGTGACTGTACCGCCACTGTTACTGTCTGTAACCACCACTGTTACCGTCTGTACCGTCATTGTAACCGTCTGTACCGCCACTGTTACCGTCTGTACCGCCACTGTTAACCGTATGTACTGCCACTTTAACCGTCTGTACCGCCACTGTTACCGTCTGTACCGCCACTGTAACCGTCTGTACCGCCACTGTAACCGTCTGTACCGCCACTGTTACCGTCTGTACCGCCACTATAACCGTCTGTACCACCACTGTAACCGTCTGTACCGCCACTGTAACCGTCTGTACCGCCACTGTAAACTGTCCCTGTACTGCCACTGTAGGTGTTGACCGCCACTGTTACTGTCTGTATCCGCACTGTTACGTCCTGTACCGCCACTGTTACGACTATCCGTTCTGTACGCCACTGTACGTCTGTACCGCCACTGTAACCGTATGTACTGCCACTTAACCGTCTGTACCGCACTGTTACCGTCTGTCCGCTCACTGTAACCGTCTGTACGCAACTGTAACCGTCTGTCCGCCAATTAACCGTCTGTACCCCACTGTTACCGTCTGTACCGCCATCTGTTACCGTCTGTACTGCACGTACCCGTCTGTACCGCCCTGAACCGTCTGTACCGCACTGTAACTGTCTGTACCGCCACTGTAACTGTCTGTACCGCCACTGTAACTGTCTGTACCGCCACTGTAACCGTCTGTACCGCCACTGTAACCGTCTGTACCGGCACTGTAACCGTCTGTCTCCGGTCCCCAGAGCCGTTTGTCGGAGAGAAGGACAGTCTGGTGATCTCGACCATCGGTCTGGCTGAGGTGGGCGCCGTGGCGTACCAGCTGCAGCCGCTGGACGACCGCCCTGACCTGTACCAGGTGCACACGATCCTGCTGCCCTCCTCACTGCAGCCGTTCCCCATCTGGATCATCGTGGTGACGGTGATCGGCGCCCTGCTGCTGCTGGCCGCCATCACGTACGGCATGTACAAGGTGAGTGGGAAGGTGGCACCAAGTTCACGCTGTGTCAGGGTCTAGGTGTGATGTGATTACTTATGCATCATGTGATTACTCATACAGTCACTTGGGGCCTCGGGTGTACCTATAGAGCGTTATGTGGTTATGATTGTTTACTGTCACGCAGGGGCGTCAGTTTCTGAAAATTATTGGTGGGGCTCCAGTGCTAACTTTGTAGATTTGAATGTCATTCTTACCATGCAACGTCATAGGCCTAATGTTAAAATGTTAAATTATGGGTAGGGCCCTGGCCCTACCAGGCTTATAGAAAACGACACCCATGCTGTCATGACCAACTATGATTATATTTTGAAGACAAATTAAAACTATTCTTTATTTCGTATTTGCTTACTGACTTGAGACTTCCTTACGTTTCAGTGTGGCTTCTTCAACCGACAACGGCCTGAGAGCGCTGAGTGACGTCACTAGCCCACTCAGCCAATCAACGCACTGCGATCTCGGCGGACGGCGCTGGAGCGATGGCGTCACACACGGCCTGATGTGACGTCATACCTGGCCAGCCGTGACGCCACACCGTCCTGCCGGCCGCCAGTAAAGTGCTTTCTAGTCCCGGCAGCCGGCCCAGCCCGACAGCTCAACACGCCCTGTGCGGCGCCCGTGTCCCGCTCTTTGTGACCAGCGCACCGCTCTGTGGACTGTAACAGATGAAACTCGGCTGCGTGACCGAGCCAGCGAGCGGTGTCTGGGAGAGCCCGATGAACGGGGACGTGTCGGGGCTTGGCGCCGGTGTCTGTCCGCCGCTGGGCTCGCATTGGACCAGCAGCGTCACAGCGCCGCGCCAGTGAAGCGCTATCGATGGCGGAACGAAGCGACTGAGCTATGCGGAGCGACAGTGAGTGGACGAGTGTGATTCGCGACGGGTGCCTGTGGTGAGATACTTGACACAGTGCGGACGGTGGAGATGGAAGCGCCGACTGTGGACTATGGCGGGACACTTGACCCAGTGCGGACGGAGGAGATAGTGGTAATGACGTTGGACTGGGCTCTGACGCTGTGACGCGCAGTGAACTCTGCGTTAGTGGTGGCCGGGGGCCGGGAAACAGCCGAGATCGGCCGGGCCGAGTCTGTGACATTCCAGCCGTCCAATACTGCGGACGGACGGCATCCGAAAACTGGTGACTTGTCGCGCGTCTTGTCACCGCCAGGGCAGCGCGTCTCGTCATCGTCACGGGCTTGTCACCCGATCGTGGGATCCGGAATTCATGCTGCGAAAGACCACGTAGAAGGTGCTCGTATACCGAAATCGTACTGGGGCCGCTATCCCTGAGCTTTCGGTGATCAAATGCCTTCTCTGTATTTTTCACACCATTCAATCTTTATTTTCCGAACGGCGCAGTTTTTGCATTTTTTATCATGGGGGATGACGAGCAGCCTGAGCGTCGCGTGATGTGACGAGGACCAATGTTGTGCCGCTGTGGGGCCATGTGTGCCGCTGTGGGGCGATGTGTGCTGGTGTTGTGCCGCTGTGGGGCCATGTGTGCTGGTGTTCTGCCGCTGTGGGGCCACGTGTGCTGGTGTTGTGCCGCGAGTGAATGTGATTTTGTACGTTTGTAGGTGCGTTATTACGTCGGACTGAGCGGCGTCCGCCCGCCCGTGGACCTGTTGGGCAGTGATTTATGTATTTATTGCCATTCCACCAGGAACAGGAATGGCGCGCCTGTTAGACGATTAAAAAGCCAGCTTTATATGTCTTTTATTACAAAATACAAAACTAACAATTTACTTCATTGCGCAGGAACTGAAATGATCGAACGGAGAAAATCGTATTTATACAAGAAATTCTGGTGCGAATATCATAGCCACATGCTCAACTTTCGATCACTGTAACTAAGCCACTGGATATCCTAGCCGGCGCGGCATAAGAACAAGGCTGGAAAAGGAGCATCAAATGAACTGCAATTTATAAGACATGATAAACTATCCAATCGGTCAAACCTCTCACAGTCGGGACCGTCACAGATCGGGCGGGTGAAAAACCCCGCACAAGACACACACTGAGGTTAAATAAACACGTCACCGCGGGTCGCTCACCCTAGCGCTGCTCCTCCAGGGGCCAATACAGTCGAGCATAACTATTACACCTCGAACCTTACGACTTTCGGTAAACGTTTAAATGACCGCGACTGGAAGCCATTAGATTTCGCGGTCATCAGATCAAATTTGTAATTGTAATCAACGCCATAATAAAGTTACAGTATAGGTACCCGTGCCATAGCTATCTGACGCGTGTGTTCAGGTTCGTCAATCTGCTTTAGTAACTAGCCCCTGAATGTACAGTTGAGCGAAGCCTCCTCTCATTGTCGCCCTACTCATACGGGCATGAGGGCGGCACATAACTAGTTCCCCACCTGACCGTAACACTACTGCGCCGCTGCCTTCGCCGGTAACTTCTACCCGAGCCACCGACACAACCAAGGGCAGTGCGTACAGCCTGGCCACACCAACTCTGGCCAACAGCGAGCCGTTAACAGCCAACCACCAACCACCGACGCCCGCAGAGTTCCCTGTCAACGCGTTGGACACCTCAGTCACGCGAAAGAAACGTTCCTTTGACAACAAAACCACACATTCACACTATGTACACCCACACTATGTACAACCCTCACGTCACGCCGTCCACGGCGTAGAATCCACATACAACGCTATACCACAATATACCACATACCACACATCACACCACACCGCACACCATACCGTGTCCAGTCAGCTACGCCACGCCGTGATCGACTTTCCAGGCGGCCAGCCACTGGCAGATCCGCTCCACGTTCTCCTCCATCTGCTCGGGGGTGTTGCTGGCCAGCTCGTGGACGATCGCGCTCGGGTAGGCGCCGCGAGCCTCGTCCAGCAGCGTCTGGAAGATCTCGCACTGCACGTTGTCCTCCAGCTTCTTGCCAGCGTAGCCGCTGTGGGCAGAGAAAGGTATCAGAGGGAGTCGGTGGGTGTGGGGGGACGAGAAGACGTCGCGACAAAGCGCAGAGAACATGCAAGACAAGATATGCAGGTCACATACGGGCGCCCGTTGTTACGCCCGCCTGTGTCAGGGGGCGTAAATGGAAAGGGAAACAGCCGATATGTATTGCGTTATGATTAATAAGAACATGACATCCGTTGCACGGAACAAATCATTAATTATTCAGTATCAAACATTTCGCAGCGCCTGTACTCTTGGGTCAGCCAAAAATGAGACCATAAAGACGTAACTAAAACACACTCCCATACAGGTAACAAACCGACACCTGGAAAACAACCTGAACCACGATGTCTGGCCATTTCCACGTCCCTTCACAGTCCGGCACCACAATAACCTATAGCACCGCCTTCCAGCTGTGCCCGAAGCGTACCGTTTCGTCAGTCGGTCGTAGAGCAGCTTGTTATCGGTCCGCAGCACGAACACGATGTCGAACCAGCGCTCCGGGAAAAAATCGCATCCGTGGTACTCGACGATGTTGCCGCCGGCAGAGACGCGAGGCTCCAGCTCGTCCAGCAGCTGACCGCACGAAAACAGACGGGAAAAGGTCACAGGAAGAACCGGAAACGGCCACAGGAAGAACCGGAAACAGCCGCAGGAAGAACCGGAAACAGCCACAAGAAGAACTGGAAACGGTCACATGATAAGCCGGGAACGGTTTAAAGTAAGTCGGATATGATCCTAGGTAATGACAAGACGGAAAACAAACAATGGTCTTGCGAAATGACAAGACGAAAAACAAACTATGGTCTTATGAAAAAAACACTCGCACAAGGCGGAAAATAAACTATGGTCTTATAAAATGACATCTTATAAAATGACACAAGACGGAAGCTAACAGTGGCAAGCCAATGAATAGTGGCCAAACTCAGAGAGCTATGGGGAACGATGACAAAATTAGTTCATGTTACCAGATAAGATATGAAATGTGGGGTGTCCAGCTAACAAACATGAAATTCTGACAAACTTTTCATGTTTTTAAACCCGAACACCTTCGTCCTATCATTTTTGATAAAACAAATCATTTTGTCATCCCTCAATTCCCTCTAAATCTTTTAATTTGGCCAGCATGAGTCTGCCAACCCTTGGATTGATAAATAGCAAAAACGGAGGTAGGTAAAAAGTGACCATTCGACGCGTGTACGCGTGCAATGACATTTGATCAATGACCATACGCCGCTTGAATGAAACAAACATACTACCAGCCCAGTGATCCCGTCTGCCCCTCTCAGTCTCAGAGTCTCAGAGTGTCAGAGTCTCAGAGTGTCAGAGCGTCAGAGCGTCAGAGCGTCAGAGTGTCAGAGTGTCAGAGTGTCAGAGTGTCAGAGTGTCAGAGTGTCAGAGTGTCAGAGTGTGTGAGTGTCAGAGTGTGTGAGTGTCAGAGTGTGTGATTGCCAGAGTGTGTGAGTGTCAGAGTGTCAGAAGCGTCAGAGCTCAGAAGGCGTTCAGAGCGTCAGAGTGTCGAGTGTCAGAGTGTCAGAGTGAGTGTCAGAGTGTCAGAGTGTCAGAGTGTCAGAGTGTCAGAGTGTCAGAGTGTCAGAGTGTCAGAGCGTCAGAGTGTCATCAGTGTGTTCCTACCTTGTCCTCGTTGAGGATGCGGCAGCCGTACTGCGGGTCGAACTCGTCCAGACAGTCGGTCTGCTGCGCGATCTCGCTCACATTCAGCCACTGCAGCCCCGTCGCCTCCGACAGCTGCTCACACGTCGTCGATTTGCCCACGCCGGGCGTGCCTACGGTGTCCGGGGAGGGGGGGGGGTGGTCAGAGACGATGGCGAGTCAGTGGTGTGGCGGAATGGGTGGACGTCAAACGCGCCTTTGTCAGCTCACGCTTTCAAGTCATTCCGCTGCAGGTTCCTAGGATTGGTTTGGAGCTGGGGTGCGGAGTGGACAATTTTGGCTTGAGATAAGCAGAGAGAGTAAAAAATTCAAGAACAAAAATATACGTTCTATGCTTTATCAATACCAATAGCCAATCACCCGCTCGTCAGAATTAGTTATTACCTATGCCAATTTGTACCTGTTTTTCCCTCCACAGGCTGACAATATCATTATATCCAATATCCATAAATCAGTAAATCAGTTCAATTTATCCAATGCAAAGAGTAAAAATTCACAGTAAAACTCGGGAAAAACGAGTGGACAAATAGTATCAAAAGAAGAATGCTTTTTAACACGTGTTTTTGAAAATAAATTTCCTCTCATGCTGCCCTGGTACCATTGCGGATTCTAAGCAAATGTATTTTTTTAGTTTTCTCAGTTTCGATCGATTAGTGCCGTTTCAACAGTGCACCTTTTACGCCGCGCCTCCCATAACCAGTGTGTTCCAGCGTCGGCCGCCAGATGACACTATCGGATGCATGTATGTATGTATGTATGCATTAGCTTAGCACATCCAACAAACAGAGGTTTTTCATGCACTGCGTCTCGATCAGATAAAACAGTATGATAAAAGGTCAGGATAAAAGTGCAGCGTAGGCACACCACTCGTTCCACATACAGACATAAACGCATACATACATTTCCCTACCACCGCAAAAGCAGGTGTAAAGTAGGTACACAAATCAATCTTGTTAGTCGAGTCCTTGCTACCTGATCTTGTTGCAGTAGGTAAATAAACACACACACTCAGACAAAGCTGCTTGTCTCGTCTCACTCGCACTGTCTCTTTCACACACGGGAGCCCGGAAAAAGGCTGAGCCTGGGCGGCGGTCCGGAGAGCGGCGAGCAGCGCGCGGCCGGCGGCGCAGCGCTCAGCCAACTGAATGCAGGAAATGCAATGCAGGAAGTGCTGAGAAATGGAAATGCTTTTTATTTTTAATCTCCATTTTAATCTTTTAATCTCCACCAACATAATTGGAAAAATAATACTTCAAAGCATTGGAAACATTGGATGATGAATGATGATGGCTTTAAGCTGTCGAGAAGCTCCAGCTTTAACCCTATTCCGTGCTGGCAGCCAGAATAACGTTAACGTGCTGGGAGGGGCAGATTCTGCCCCCCCCCCCGAGATCTCGAGTCTCGAGAACTACTGGGTCAATTTCAATGGTATGAACACCATTCGATTTGTCGTGACAAAATCTTTCTTTTTGGACCCCAAAATTTCTTTTCGTTCAAAAATTGGGGGCCAGGGGGCAAAAAATCATATTTTTGTGTTTTTTGATAGGTCATTGCGGCCATGTGATTCGACCAATTTTCATGCACGAAACGTTTTTGAGCATCATATGCAATGGTTTGCAATATATGAAAAGGAAAAGCGCAAAAATGAAAAATCATGGGCGTAATCAGGAATGAAAAATGGGTGATTTTCTGATAACAAATATGTGCTGTTCGCGATTGCTTGAAACGATAGGAATGTCACATGTGGGCTTTGTTGCTGTAATGTGCTAAATGTAATATATTGCGCATAGGCGGATCCAGGTAAACAGCGTGGGGGCACCATGCGCGGAACGCCTTTTACTATCTTAACCCGCGCACTGCAGGGGGTTCGCGCCGAACACGAACTGCAGGGGGGGTTGATTTCCGCCCCCCGTGAGATCTCCAAATACGCAACGTAGCGGACAGCGAAAACGGCAATAGGATTAGCTCTAGGCAAGCTCTATCGAAAGTATTTCAGTCTTTTCTTGGATCAGGTCACAATTGAGGTCACCAGTGGTCACCAAAGATCAGATTCTCCGGTTTTAGGACTCTTTTCCAAAACCCCCGATTATCTCTGAAACTATGGTAGCTAGGAGCAAATGATAGAGAGGCAATCGATAGCTATTGAAATTATCATCGCATGTATGTCATTCAAATTGATCTCAGATCAATAGTTAAGGCTCCAGAGATCATGCAAGGTCAAAAATACTGTTTTTAGCAAAACAGTTTTTCGTGAATAGCATGTCACCAGAAAAGATATGGAAAACATTTTTGACGCATTCGTGTTTGTCTCATTGATGCGCTTTGAAACATATATACGTGACCTGTAAGGTCAAACTTTCAAAATTTGACCTCAGGTTCAAGTCATTTGGTGACCCAGGTTAGGTTCATATTGCAATTGGGCAACGCGGCCAGACGAGACGAACACATTTGTTGTCAACTAATGTCTATATCTCCTTTTCTATTCTATAGTTATTAGCAAATCATTGCTGATTGACCTCAGATGACCTCAGATGACCTGTTAGAAATCACTAAGCAACATTGCACCTTGATCATTTAGAATGAGCTAAAAATAGCATGATTTCTGAAAGGGGAATTAGCCTGATCCAATGCATAAAAATTTTTCTGAAAGGGAAGCATTTGTTTATTTTCCCATTACTTATAATTGGGGAGCGTCAGGAAAATTGACCTGACCTTTGGTCACCGATACGAAAAAATCCGAGATATACGATTGTAGGTACTGATATTCTTTGAAATCCTGCAAGTTTTCAAAACTTTCAAAAAAGGACTGTGGCTTTGGCACGAACGCAAACATTTTTGAAGGTGAGGTCACTGGACAGCTTGTGGACTGACCTTGAGATGACCTCAAGTCAAAACTTTTCCAAAGTGTGGGTATTGATGCCCAAACAGGTGTACGAAATTGGCGGCGCTGCGCGCCGCGTTTTTCCGCTACTCCTGAAAAACCTGAGGGGGGCGGAAATCAACCCCCCTGCAGTGCGCGGGTTAACAATTTGAAATTGGGCCTAGTTTGGTGGAGGATATCGCCTCCGATTTTATGTACCTGAGTGTGCCTCTGCTTCAAAATATGTATTATCCAAGTATGTATGATGTATATAGAAGTGACATAGTTTCTGACGCCTTTATTCTACCACAAACGACGAAAGAAGTATGCACCGCACAACCGCATTCGTAACGACCTTCCCAAAACATGAGCCTGGAGCCGCCTCTGATGGGCCGATTTTTTCTAAATTTTGGCACAACACGTGTCATTTAATTTTAGAAAAACCCTAAAAGTTTCGAAACGCTAGGCCTAACGGTTCAGAAGCAGCATGCGAAAACCTACTGGGGAGGCAGAATCTGCCCCCCCCCCCCAGCACGAAATAGGGTTAAGCACAAAGTATTGCTGTTTGCCGGCTCGATAGTCTTGTATTCGTGCGGAAGGGAAACGCGTAAGTTGTATAGCTGGCATCTCCTTGGCCGAAAATTGATGATTATCTGGGGACAGTTATGGATGGTTTCAGTATCTATGAACACTCTTTTAATAACAAGCCGTATTTATTGTACACCATTAATTGATACATATAGCGCCTCGCTAAAGCAATTAATTGATGCATATACAAATATAACTAATCTGACGGTCTCAAACTTGTGTCGGCAGTTAACAATGTGCATTGGCCGCACATATTAAGAACACCTTTAAGTAAAAATATAAAGTGTAAATATAATGTTCCAAGAACAGCAAGATGGGCAAGATTGGGTAGAGCCGAGTTATGTGCGGTTTTCACAACCCATATCGTGCGTTTCGGGTGGCCGCGCGACGTTCCGGTCGACCCGATGCACCCGGGCACTGGAACCAGTTGCGTGGCGTGCGGGGGAAACATGACGCCTCCAGTTTGATAAGATGTTTGGAACGTTTCTGGGAGGGGTAGCTGTTCAGTGTCAACACATTAATACGAAGTTGTCTGTCTAGTATTCTATTGTCCCTCCCCACCACCACGGCCGGCCCAGGAACGGTGCGTTGGGTCGCCCCGGGGACTCGCGCGCCGCACGAAACTGACCATATTGCTTAGGAAAAAAGGAACATTACTCGGCTCTGGCCAAATCTCTCCATTTAGAATGTTATTTGAAAACATTGTTTTACACTTACAAATAAACTTCGGCGTTCTTTAATTTTGGAGTGTTTCTTAATATGAGCAGCTTGTACAAACAAATGGGCTGGCAAAAGTTGTTGACACTGTTCAAATTACTCTTTTTAAGTGCATCAATGAATTAGCTCTACGAGGTGTTAATGTGCATCAAATGGTATAAAATAAATATGCCTGACATTAAAAGAAGTGTTCGTAGATACTAAAACCATCTAATTATCCCAATACATCATTTTCGCGAGCTACCGCTACCGGCTTTACAACTTAAGCGTTTTCCTGTTCGCCACGAGTACAAAACTAGTCAAGCCGGCAATTGCAATACTTTGTGCTTAAAAAGATGGGCTCCCGTTGCAGCTTAAAAAACCCACCATCATCCATGGTTTTCCAAAGTTTCGAAGCATTTTTATCCCCAAATTATGTTGGCTTTAAAAATGGAGATTCAAAACGATAGCCAGCATTCCCTATAATTGCATCCGATAGTGTCATCTGGCGGCCGCGCTGGAACACACTGGTTATCACCGCGAGTTACTGGAGGGGGGCTATTTTATAGTCCCCCCCCCTCCCGTTATTCTGCAATATCTCCTAAACCAATGTGGTATCGTGCCAAACTTCAGTACCTTGTCCCGGATCAATTTGGACACATTCTGCCGATGGAAAAAGATGAGGCTATTATAAGTCAACCGGAAATGACGTCAGAGTGACGTCATGTTCTGCTTTTTTTTTTTGAAAAATGAGGGTTTGCGGAAAAACGCTGCCAAATGTACAGTTTTAAAGATAAACTAAATTGTCATACACCAAAAGACAGGTAATAAGTTGGACTATCAGACTGCTATTTCGGATTTTTGAAAAAAAATGAAGATTCAAAATTTTGAAAAATCCAAAGACATTTTTTTTTGTTTTTTGAAAATTTTCAAAAACAAATTTGAATTTTCAAAAAAACAGAATATATGTAATTGAGTTGATCCCAATGGATGTGTGTAGCAAGTTTGAAGTCAATATCTTCAAAAATGACTGAGTGACAGCCTTTCAAAGACAAAATTAGACCACCTTTACTGTATAACAATAAGCAAAAAGTGCATTTCCGTTTTTTTGCTTTTTTCTTCAATTTGTATGAAAAAATAATGTTCTAATGTCATTTTTCGAGTTCTTATCGATAAACGAACCCATAAACATGTGTTACAACTCCTTGTGACCTTAATCTTCAGTTTGACCTTGTGACCTCGGATGACCTTGACCTGACCCAAGGTCAAAAATAGCTTAGAATGGTAATAGAAGTGTCAGATGCACGAATCATACCGGTTTACCAACTTATTATGCGTTAAATATCGCATTTTTGCGGGACAATGCCGACCACCGGACTTTGATGGCACGGTCAAACATTTTTTATTTGACGTGACCTGTGACGTCATCGGTGACCCCGAGGATAACAATATTAGGTTTTCCCTCGACAAATTTGATAGGACTATCGAATGCCGTTCGAATTTTTAAGAATTCGTCCAGTAGTTTCGGAGATCAGAGGGGCTATAAATTAGCCCCCCCCCAGTAACTCGCGTTACAGAATATTACCCCAGTACGCGCGGTGTTTTATTGAAAGGCGCGCCGTAAAAAGGTGCACGGCTGAAACGGCCTCTAATCGATCGAAACTGAGAAAAATATAAAAAAAATGCTTAGAATCCGCAGTGATAGCGGGGCGGCATGAGAGCCAATTATTTTTTCAAAACACGTATAAAAAGCACTCTAATCAATAGGTGAGATTTTCCAACACAATTTCCAATCCTAAACACTATTCCACGTAGTTTGATTGGTGCTCGTCTGGACACTTAGGACTTACAAAAGGCACATCAAGTATCTATGATAAAAATTATCTGCAATCAGAACCAGACATGAATGCAAGGAGAGACAAACCATACATATTTACCAGCTCTATAACAGGTAGGCCATTCCGGCAAAAAACAGGGGTCTCAAGCCTGATTGGTCGTGACGCACGTCACGTGTCGTGACGTTTAGCTGGTCACAGTTCTGTAGCCGCAATTGCCAGCGGTTAAATCTCGCTGGTATCACCACTCTAACTCGAAAATAAAAAGGCTTAGCGAGACGCAGACACAGCTTTCGAAAGCCTCTACAAGGCCATTCGAAGTTGTGTGACATTTTTGGGATTAGGTCAATATTGAGGTCATCAAAGGTCACGTATTCCAAGTGAAAGACTGTTATAGAAGCTCCCAAATATCTCGGGAACTATGAGACCAATGAACAAAGGGAAAAAAGCAATCGAAAGCTCATAAAAATTCAATTCGAAATGATGTATCGAATTGAAGCTCAGGTTCATAGTTTAGACTCCAGAGGTCACCAAAGGTCAGGTCATTTTTTATAAAACGTTTGGTCATAAATAACTTTGTAATGATTAGGACATATTAGAAGTATTTTTGGGAGGGTAAATTGCCCATTTTGCCCAACTGTAGATCCTAGGATGTAGGTTCCTATTCAACTGGGCTTTCATCCCCCCCCCCACACACACACACACTGGCGAATCCAGGGTGGGGCCGCCGGGGCCGCGCCTCCCCGCAGGCGCCCGGGTCGTGGGCCGGGCCGTGTTTTGGCCTTCCCCCAAACCAGGATTCTGCTGATCGCCCCACGGCCGGGCGCCTGTCGGGAGCCGCGGCCCCGGCTTCCCCCACCCTGGAATTCGCCAGTGTTGTGTGTGTGCTGGGGGGGATGAAGCCCCAGTTGATAGGAAACCTTACATCCCTAGGTATCTACAGTTGGGCCAAAATGGGCAATTACCCCTCCCAACAAATACTTCTATATGTCAATCATTACAAAGTTATTTTGACAAACGTTTTATAAAAAATGACCTGACCTTTGGACCTCTGGAGTTTCTAAAACTATGAACCTGAGCTTCAATTAACGATACATTCATTTCGAAATTGAATTTTTATGAGCTTTCGATTGCTTTTTTTCCCTTTGTTCATTGGTCTCATAGTTTCCCGAGATTATTTGGGAGCTTTCTATAACAGTCTTTCACTTGGAATACGTGACCTTTGATACCTCAATATTGACCTAATCCCAAAAATGTCACACAACTTCGAATGGCCTTGTAGAGAGCTTTCGAAAGCTGTGTTCTGCGTCTCGCTAGCCTTTTTTATTTTCGAGTTAGAGGTGGTGATACCAGCGAGATTTAACACGCTGGCCATGCCGGCTACCAGAACCTGTGACCAGCTGACGTCACGACCACGTGACGTGCGTCACGACCAATCAGGGCTTGAGACCCTGTTTTTTGGCCGGAATGGCCTACCTTGTTATAGAGCCTTGGTAATATGTATGGTTTGTCTCTCCTTGCATTCATGTCTGGTTTACTGATTGCAGGATAATTTTATCATAGATACTTGATGTGCCTTTTGTAAGTCCTAAGTGTCAGACGAGCACCAATCAAACTACAGTGGAATAGTGTTCTAGGATTGGGAAATTGTGTTGGAAAATCTCACCCTATTGATTAGAGTGCTTTTTATACGTGTTTTTGAAAATACATTGGCTCTCATGCTGCCCCGCTACCACTGCGGATTCTAAGCATTTTTTTATATTTTTCTCAGTTTCGATCGATTAGAGCCGTTTCAGCCGTGCACCTTTTTACGCCGCGCCTTTCATAACCCGCGCGTTACTGGGGTATATTCTGTAACGCGAGTACTGGGGGGGGGGCTATTTATAGGCCCCCCTCTGATCTCCGAAACTACTGGACCGATCTTAAAAATTCGAACGGCATTCGATAGTCCTATCAATTTGTCGAGGAAAACCTAATATTGTTAATCCTCGGGTCACCGATGACGTCACAGGTCACGTTCAAATAAAAAATGTTTGACCGTGCCATCAAAGTCCGGTGGTCGGCATTGTCCCGCCCAAATTGGCGTATTTAACGGCATAATAAGTTGGTAAACCGTATGATTTCGTTGCATCTGACACTTCTTATTACCATTCTAAGCTATTTTTGACATTGGGTTCAGGTCAAGGTCATCCAGGTCACAAGGTCAAACTGAAGATTAAAGGTCACAAGGAGTTGTAAACAGTTATGGTTTTCGTTTATCGATAAGAACTCGAAAAATGACATTAGAACATTATTTTTTCATACAAATTGAAGAAAAAAAGCAAAAAAACCGGAAATCACCTTTTTGCTATTGTTATACCAGTTAAAGGTGTGGTCTAATTTTGTCTTTGAAAGGCTGTCACTCAGTCATTTTTGAAGATATTGACTTCAAACTGCTTTACCACACATCCATTGGGATCAACCAATTACATATATTCTGATGTTTTGAAAATTCAAATTGTTTTTGAAATTTTCAAAAAACAAAAAAAAATGTCTTTGGATTTTTTCAAAATTTTGAATCTTCATTTTTTTCAAAAATCCGAAATAGCAGTCTGATGTCAACTTATTCCTGTCTTTTGGTATTGTATGACAGATTTAGTTTTATCTTTAAAAACTGTACATTTGGCTAGCTGTTTTCCGCAACCCCTTCATTTTTCAAAAAAAAAAAGCAGACATGACGTCACTCTGACGTCTTTCGGGTGAACTTATATAGCCTCATCTTTTCCATCGGGCAGAATGTGTCAATTGATCCGGACAAGGTACTGAAAGTTTGGGCACGATACCTACATTGGTTTAGGAGATATTGCAGAATAACGGGAGGGGGGGGGACTATAAATAGCCCCCCTCCAGTAACTCGCGGGATAACCAGTGTGTTCCAGCGCCGGCCGCCAGATGACACTATCGGATGCAATATAGGGAATGCTGGCTATCGTTTTGAATCTCCATTTTAAAGCCAACATATTTGGGGATAAAAATGCTTCGAAACTTTGGAAACCATGGATGATGGTGGTTTTAAGCTGCACGGGAGCCCCATCTTTAAGCACAAAGTATTGCATTGCCGGCTTGACTAGTTTTGTATCGTGGCGACAGGAAAACGCTTAAGTTGTAAAGCCGGTAGCGGTAGCTCGGCCGAAAATGATGATATTGGGATAATTATGGATGGTTTTAGTATCTACGAACACTCTTTTAATGTCAGGCCATATTTATTTTATACCATTTGATGCACATTACACCTCGGTAGAGCAATTCATTGATGCACTTAAAAAGAGTAATTTGACAGTGTCAAACTTTTGCCAGCCATTTGTTTGTACAAGCTGCTCATATTAAGAACACCTCAAATTAAGAACCCATAAGTGTAAAACAATGTTTTCAATAACATCTAAATGGGAGAGATTTGGCAGAGCCGAGTAATGTCCTTTTTTCCTAAGCAATATGGTCAGTTTCGTGCGGCGCGCGATGTCCCGGGCGACCCAACGCACCCGTTCCTGGGCCGGCGTGGTGGTGGGGAGGGACATAGATACTAGACAGACACTTCGTATTATGTGTTGACACTGACAGCTACCCCTCCCCCAGAAACGTTCCAACATCTTATCAGTGAGGGCGTCCATGTTCCCCGCACCGCCACGCACGGTCCAGTGCCCGGGTGCATCGGGTCGACCGGAACGTCGCGCGCCACCCGAAACGCACGATATGGGTTGTGAAAACCGCACATAACTCGGCTCTACCCAATCTTGCCCAT